>VZRQ01018916.1:819218-835247 GCA_013397975.1 Machaerirhynchus nigripectus | reverse complement strand
TGCCGGGCAGCGCTGGGGCCCGGGGCGGTGCGGAAGGGGCTCCCCCCGGCCTGGGCAAGGCTGCGCCGGCCGTCGGCTCGGGAAATGCGGAACAGGGGCCGGGCGGCGGAGCACGGGGCGGCTGCCGGGCCCCCCCAGCCGCCGATGCACGGGCAGCGCATCCCGGCCTTCCCGCGGCGCTTCGCGGGCAGAATAAACTTTCTGCTTGCACCCTGCAGTAAAAGTAAAGCTCTTCCATTTTATGAGTGTGCAACTTTTGATTGACCAGCGCTGTTCGCAGGGTTTGATCCCTTTTAATTCCCTCCAGCCCAGGGTTGCACCGCAGCTGGCAGCTCCGTTTGGGCAGCTGCCCCTCGGCCCCGGAGCGGCAGCAGGGCTGGCGCCTCTGTGGCTCTGTGGTGCTTCACTGGTGTGCCTTTTGCCTGGGAAGACTGTTGTCCTAGCTGCCGTGGTTGCAACACTCTTCCTAAAACTTCAAGGTTTATTGAAACCCAAAAACCTTGCAGCTGCTTGCCCAAGAGAGTAGTTGTTGGCCTGATGAAAACTGAACCTGAATGCAGGCAAAGCACGTTTTCCTACTGTATAAGCTTATCCCACAGAGGTGTATTACATTTATCCAACCCATTCATGGATCAGTTGGAGCCTTTTATATGGTGTGGTCCTGAACTACACGCCAGCTGCTTTCCACTAGACGAGGCAGGGCAGGCTGGGGTCACCAAGTTACCTGCAGTAAGCTGGCAGGGCTTCTTGGCCCAGCTCAGTGTCTGCGCCCTTGGGCTGATTTCATTCAGGGTTTTCCTGCTTGGCATGCTCGGGATGGCAGGAAGCGTGCACTTGGTGGTGGCCGGAGTGTTGGAGGTGCACGAACTTCTGGGAATGTACCCCTGACTCTGCCACGGTGAAGCTCTGTGCTCTGCCAGGTGAGCTGGTCCAGGGGCCAGCCTTGATTTGCTCCCAGTTAAGTGTTTTGAGGCTTCGGTAGTGTAGTTGTACAATTAACAATCACTTCTGAGCTTCTCTGTACCTAGAGAAAAGGTCAAGGTATCTTTGCCCAACCAGAAGGTAATCTGGTGAGGGGCTGAACCTCCTCAGGGAGGTTCCTTCTAGCATTTTGAAGTCCTGTGTGTATTAAATTAAACCAAACAACAACAACAGAAAAGGAAAGAAAATAACCTCCAAACCGTATTCTTGGTTACTAACAAACAGTATTGTGCCAGAAAACAGCACAACTGTCAGTTCAATCAGAATTTTAATTCCAACTGCAGGAGCATTAAAACTGATTTCAGTATTTGTCCCAAAGTCCTTGAGGCTCTTCTATAAAAAAGCAAAGGTCCTTATTGCAACTGCAGGGTCTTGAACAACTTCTGATGGGAAAGGAGGGTAAAAATAACATGATCTTTTAAAAAACTTTAGTGACAGTCCTGACACTTACTAGAGGTTTGTTTTGCTATTGTACTCATTTCTGTTATAAATGGCTTCGTATAAAGAGGGTATTGTACCTCAGGATGTTTATCAGAATAGTGTACCTAGTGTGATGTAAGGCACTGTTACAGAGCAAACATGGTGCAACACCTTCTTCCTCTGCCTTCTTTTTGAAGTAATTAGGCTGTTTTCTCTTCATGGTGAGGTGGAGATCTGAAGATACAGTGGGAAAATCTAGAATAGTTAACATACTTGTGCCAGTTAGTTAATGGCTTCTAATACCCTGCCAGTTAGACTTCGAAGACCACCTTCCTTGGCAAACTGGAGTGCTTGTACTGGAAACTCTGCTTGATGATACAATGTTATTACTCACTAAAGCCAACGTATGTGGTTAAAGTCCAGGCTGCCGGGTCCTGTCTCTGGGGCTGGCTCAAACATCCTGAACTGCCTCTTCTAATCAGAAATTAAGTTGTTTAAAATTGTAAGTCAGAGGTTGCACACTTTGTTGTTGTGGTGACAGCTTTCTCAGGTAGCGAAAGTTAGGAGGTAGGAAGAAAGTCTAGATTATGGTTAAGACTGCAGTCAAACTAGACAAGACTAATGCTCCAGGTGTAGAATGTGCTTAAGTCTCTTCTCTCTCTTGAGCAGTCAGGTTTGGCGGCAGTCCTTAAAAAATTGTTCCTAGCCTACCACCAGCAGCATCAGAACCACTGAGCAACTTTGCACTTGAAATGTCTTTGTTTTCAGCAAAGGGATATTTGGACTGGCTCTATGGCTCCATGTGATTCTTGGTGCACTCCAATAGCTCTGGAAACAGGGCTCCAAGCACTCGGAGCCTCTTGCTCTGTGATTGCAGGCACCAAAGCAGTAGTGTCAGCTCAAGCCAAATGGATATAATATTATCCTGAGATGAGGAGTCCCTTGTTCTGTTGCTTTGCTTTAGCTTGTCATGAACAAAAATCTGATTCACTATATAGACTTAGTTGCTGAATAGATTAATAACTGCTGTTGTGCATTCACAAAGATGCTGCTGTCCCCTCTGCCTCCCTACTTCCCCCCCTCAAAAAAAAAATCAAACCACAACCACACCTGATTATGCTTGCAAAAAGAGTCTCTCTGGCTTGCCACTGTTATTATTAGTGCTGGTACAGTTTATCAGTGGAAAAATAAGAATGAAGCTGCCCCTACAGTGGAAGCAGTGTTCTGAATGAGGAGATTGTGCCAGTGAGCAGTCTCATGAACACATGCACCAGAGCAGTTATCTAGTGATGATCCATCTCTGATGTTGTCTTCAGGGGTTCCTCTTACGCTTCAGCAACGCTTCACTTATGTAACCTGCTGTCTTTCAAAATCTTCAGGCTTTTGTGGTACTTAAAAAGAGTCCCAAAACACTACACGTGATTTCTTGAGAGGCTATGTAAGCCTTTCTTTTCCTTGAGCCTTGACTTCCACTTTTGGGGTTGACAGAATGGACTTTAATGTTATTTTTTGTGCAGAAAGAACTTGTTGCTGGCAGTAGGACAACATTTCCCCCATTGTCCCACTGGACAAAGCTGCACCTTTTGCTACTGCTTTATTTGTTTTCTTATCACTAGGTACTTGCAGTACTGTAGGTATGATTTTTTCTTCCACTTAATGTGCAATTGTGAAATCAAACGGTTGTAAGTAAATACAAGTGGACAGCTGTTGTGGGAACTGCAAAGGAAGAATGATTTCACTGAGCTGAGTGTCTGCAACAGTGACTTAAAGATGACAAAAATATCAGGAGACTTAGATGAGTAGGTCCCTTGAACAGCAGCCTGCTTTCATTTCTTTTGTATGAAAAACTGTATTGGTGGGGGAAATCTTGTTCTGATTCGGGCTGAGGGTCCTGACTTGATGGGGTGGCATTACATGAGTTCTTTGGTGGCGTTGCTGTCCTCCTCTCTGAGCCAGTGCATGAATGAGGTACGGAAATGCGGGGGATCAGTGCGCTGCGTTGGAGGGACGCTGGAGCAGCTGATGCACAACTGTTGGGTGGGCAGCTGGAGGCTGGAGCAGTGTCAGCTGTTCCGACTTTCTGCAGTGCTTGAGCATTGAAGGGTAACTTGAACTATTCATTCTTGCTCACACCCACTTCAGTACGATATGGAGGAGGGGACCAGCCCAGTGGCCCAACTCTGGAAAGAATCTGTTGCTTGTGGCATGCCTGGATCTTTTTCCCTGTTCCCTACAACGAATGCTGTCACAAGCAGTCCTTCACTCAGCCAGAGTAAGGTCTGCTCTCAGACCTTTTGGTGCAGGGAAAGCTTAGCTAAGGATCTGTATCCTTTGATCCTCCAATGAGGCCAAGCTGTAACTGCTAGGGGCTTTTAAAATCCAACATGAAACGGATGCAATTCCTTTTTGTTCCAGTTTCCCACACTTTGAAGCAGCCCGTGGGTTCCCCTTTCTCCCACTGCAAATGCCCACCAAAGCAATGGGAGGCCTTGGAGGCTCAGGCTGATGTTGCTGGCCTAAAATAAAGCACTGCACCTTGGCTTTGCTTTAAGAATGTGCTGGTGCAGGCTGAGCAAGCGCCTTGCTCTGCTTGATCTGGGTGCTTTGCGGGTAAAGTGGGAACAGCTGGTTTTCATGGCTGAAAGTTGGCTGCCATATGTTAACACCTCTCCTGGCCTGGGCACGAGTGCTGTTGAGCTGGTATGAGCTGTGCCTGGAGGCTGCAGAGCACAGCCCCTTCCATCTGCAGGGGCTCTCAGTAACCACATACTGCACTACTCTGCCTTGGGAATGTTATCTCTGTTCATTTTTGTCTCATTCATATCTCTATTCATGCTCCTGTCTATCTTGTATGTACATTTTTTCCCCTTGTCTTCTACAGCTGCTGAATACAGCAGCCTTTGACTTACAATCTCTGCTTTGTGAGCCAGCTGTCAGTATAGTCCCAGGAGGAGCTGGGTGATGAAGGAAGTGGGTGTTGGGGTTTCTGATGCTTTCGGCTGTGCACTGACCCTGCTGGGTAAGGACGCCCCAAAAGCTGCTTTGGCTGACCTGAATGTTGTAAAGGCTGGGGAGGCTTCATCCTCTTTCTTCATAACTACTTGGTCCTTTAACAGGAAGATGTCCTGGCAGTTTTTATTGGCAGGGAGTCCCTCAGCCAGCACGGAGAAGTCTTGCAGGAAGACAAGGAACTAGATTTGCCCTGTAAAATCAGTGAGCTGTTTGTGGATTGCTGATTCCTGAGGGTGCTGGACATTGCTGCAGGTGAGGGAGGATATGTGCTATATCTCTTCAAAAAGTGACGTTTCCATGGCAGCAGATACAGTGCAGGGAGTCTTCTTGAAAGCCAATGTTTTCTTGATCAATTTTCAAAAGAAAATAACCCAAACTCCTTCCTTCTTAATTTAATAGGAGAGAGCAACAGTGTCATTTGCTGAGCCCTGTCCAGCAAACACCTGGCAAGTGTGGGGTTTTTGTGCTTTTACGAGATGCTCGCCTCCAGGTAGGAGGACGATGATTGCACTGTTGCCTCCACTGGAGTCTGTGTAATATGGGCACTTCGGATTTGAGGTTTGCTTTATGGAGGAAGGGAGGTGTTTACCCTTGTTCTTTTAATATCCTGCAGTGCGTAAGCAGAAAAATGTCAAACAAAGGGTGATTGAAAGGGAGAGCAAGCATTAAGTGAGATTAAGCACTAAATTGAAATGCTCTTGTTCAGCCAACACTGTCACTCTGTGTCAGCTTCAATTTAAGTCTCCAGAGGGACAGCTTTCTCTCCTGTTAAAGGTGGTGACTGTCTTCAAAATTGCTCATATTTGGGTGTGTTAGCTAGAGTGATTGGGAACCCTCACTCAAAAACCTTGTATAGGAGGACAGGCTTTCTTCCGAAAGCCTTTTCTTTTGAAAAGGGCTACAGTAACAGACCAGCTACCTAGAACTTTCTAATATGGGTCTCTCCTGAAGGAGAAATCTCTTCAGTGTCACTCCTGACGTTTCCTCTTACTTGTCTTCTTCCTTTTCCTCTGCTCTGGTTAAGGGAGCAGGAGTGAAAGAATAAGTAGCTGTGTGTTGGCTTTGGCCGTTTCGCAGGATGATGCCATGAGCTGGGCTAACTGGTCTGGAGTATCCTTGCCCTGCTATGAAAACACTTGTTTCTGGCAGAGGTGTAGATGGCTGTGTGTATTTTCTGCTAGTGCAAGTACAAGTGGTGGCAATCAGCTGCATGAGTCTGCAGCCACTTGTCCCTGGGTGGGGCAGGGGGAGTAGCATAGCACAGCACGGCACTGGCTGCCAGCAAATGCTGGTGTGTGGAAAAATGCTCATTGTGCTGTTACTTGCTCCTGAGCAGAAATGGGTGGAGTGATGCTATCTAGAGAGAAACCAGCACTACTACTGTGGTGTGAATGCTGTCACTGAAAGAGGCAGCTTTCCTGTTTTGCAAGCTGACTTCTCTATTCCAGAGTGTGACAGCAGAGCAATAAGTGTACTTGGATGCTGACTGACAGTGGGGTGGCCCAGCAAATGCTGCCTCGGCCAAGCCGGGAATGCTCCCTTTTCTGCAGAACTGAGGTCTATAGGAACATGCTGTGCTACATGTGGTTTGAAGTGACAGGATTCTGAACGGCCCCTCTCCTGCTTGTAGCCTCCCAGCAGAACAGCAAATGGGTGCTGTGCTTGAAAAATTTATAGATAAAGAGGAAGCACACTTTGTGTGAGTACATGGAAAGAAAACATGTTTATTGTTAGGGTAATTGAAATGGTAACAATCTAACTCAAGAATTATTTTAGAAAAAGACTGTTACGCAGATGAAGTTTTAGTAATAATAAAGGTAACATACAAACTTAGTTTCTACACCTTTTTCTTGGTGTTTTACTCATCCTTCCCCTGGCTTCTGAGGCTGTTAGTATCATTTTGGTAGTGGCAGGTGTATTAGAGCAAGTTGTCATATTGTGACTCCTTTTCTGGGGGGAATAGGATGTTGATGGTTTCTTCCTCACTGTAGGATCCACTGGAATCCTTCTGTTATGTTTGCTTTTTACACATCTGCTGTTTCTTTCATGACTTTACAAGCTCCATGTTACATCCAAATCTATTGCATAAAGTGCCTTTTATATATGTTAGGTATTATTCCTTTGCTCTCTGTTTTCTCTAAAATAGTTTTGTCCAACTGCACATCTCCACTGGAGACTGATGACTTTCCTACAGCTGTGGGATCTCCATTGTCAGCCCTGTGCCCTCTTACTTGTACCATGCCTGTACTCTCACATCCTGTGTCTCTTGACACACCAAGTAAAACAAAGCCACAGGCAAATAAAGAGAGGTTGAGACAGAGCAAGCCTGACAAGTCTCTAGCCCTGGGGCCTGGCAAGCTCGGCTTAAAGCTTATGTCCTGTCACTAGCAATTGCAGTGTTGTACTGTGGAGTAACAAAAGAGGCTGGGGAGCACCTGCAGCTTGCTGGGGGTGGTGGGTGAGGCAAGCAGAGGCAGAACAGCAGGTATTTTTCCTGTTTTGCTTTCCCTTGTCTAGCAGCTAGAGGGAAGTGGTGCTTCATCAGAACCCCCTAACCCTTGGACAGAGATGAAAGGATGTGCCAGGGGAGGCAACCTGGGCTGGAGTTGCTGTTTTCAGACAGGTGCTCCTCCTGTGCTTTGCTAGGATTAGAACCCATGCTGGGCAGTGATGTTGATTCATGAGAAAAACCTCAAAAAGGTTGAAAACAAAGCTGTGTAAGTAATGCTTCTTAACTGCTCTTTAGCCTGGCAAAGCTGTGTAGCGTTGGGGATGTTGCTTGTGTCTTGTTTTGCGTTGTTTACTTTTTGCCTAAAGTACTTTAATGAAACTACTAGCAGGGGTCCCAGGATGAGCAAGAAGTGATCCTACTCATCTCTCTGTCTGTTCTCTGCCTAAATGTGTATCACATCATGACATTAGAAAGTCTTAATTAATTTGATCAGGATAGCAGAATTTGAAAGAAACTCCCATTATGCTTCCACTCGAGTCATCTCTGTCTGATGTTCATTGCAGTGTTCTACAGCAATCCAGTCCCTGGAAATAACATATCGTGGTGAACATTTCCAGCTGCTGCCAGGAAAGGCTGCCTTTGAAGAAGGCCATTTCACTGAATTCGCATCTTCTGATACCCTGTAGTCTCTGCAGAATCCATCAGAATCCTAAAGTGTCCCTTGCTTTTCCTCACACAGGTTCCTGGGAATGGAGCTGTGCAAGGACTTGCCTATAAGCATCTTTAAAGAAGCTGTCCTTTAAGTGGGAACCAGTACTTCCTACTCAAAAGAAGGGTCGGGGTTATGAAATGGGCACAGCTCACACTGGCTGAAGCACACCTTTCTCTCTAATGTCTGTATTGTTCTTCAGAATAGAAATCCCGTCAGCACATCTCAAAAGTGTTTTGCCTATGTCTGAGGAGTCTTGAGAAGCAGGCTGAAGGCAGAGCAGAAAGCCTGCAGATCAGTCACTGTTTGTAGCCTGCTGACTGCTCGGTGTGCTTTGATTACTGCTGGCAGAGGTTAGTTCTGTGCCTGCACGCAGACAGGCCTCAGTGTGTGTGAGTGGATCACACGCCGCTGTGCAGGCTGTTTCCATAGCACCGAAAAAGTCTGCGCCAGGCAGTCCCTGAAGAGGCTTTGCTGAGCAGCTGACGTGCGTTCAGGGATGAGGAGCATCAGAAGTAGTACCAGCCTAGGCATGGGGTGGGAATGGAGCCTGATTTAAATATTGACTTTCCTGCCAGATGTCACTGTCTTGGCAGAAGGAAAAGAGGCTGTTTTACTGCGATGTGCTTTGCTTGGAGCTATGAGCTCTGAAAAGCACCATTCATGCTCTGTTTCGTCTCCTCAACAAGCTACTTGCAGTGTTGTGCTCCAAAGCTGTTTTTTTAACAGGGAGTTTGTTCTTGAGTAAAAGGAAAGACCTGAAATGACTTCTTGTCTTTCTCTTAAGACTGCTCTGGTGCCTGCGTGGCAGGTATGTTTTACCTTCTTGTGCTCTGACTTGTGACAAGCCTTTGTGTCTGCTGCTTGGGCAGACTCTTCAGGTGCTGTGCAGCTCTGGTATCCCAAGAACGTCGTGTATGGGCCCTCAAGAAAGGCATGGGTCCACCTGCTGTGTTCAGCGCATTGCCATGTGGCCTGTCACCACGTCTGGAGACACTTGAAGGAACAGGGAACACAAGTTCCTGCAGAGGACCCCAAAGAGAACTGTCTGGACATCTGAAGAAGCTTACAACCCCAGCTTGCCATTGTTTGAAATGGCAAACTGCTGTTGTGCTGCTGCTTGCCAAGCAGGTGTTCATCCCTGATCTTTGTGTTGAGCAAGACTGAGCACATTGTGGGTCTGGCTCCCTACTTCTTCCAGGTCTCAGGCCACAGTTGGATCCCTGCACACTATCTTTTCACACCAGCTCCTGGTCCAGGGTGTGTGGGGGGACCTCAGCCCCAAGCTTGGGCTGGGGGGGTGCACCCAAACCCAGATTAGGATGTATTGGGGGGATCCTGTGTGTCATAGAAGTTGTTTATGTAGTTTAACTGCCAAAAACTCTACTCCACTTCTAGCTGGCTGCTACTGTCATATGATTTAAGTGCAGTAATTTGGAAGGAGGGGAAGACTCTGAAATATTACTGTTACTTTCTCCAATAAAACAGTCCTTAACTGCAGTAAAGGTGTGTTTTAGACACCCCCTCTAAATCTCCTTTTCTGAAAACTCTGATGAAGGAATAAACAGTTGCTGCTACCATTTAAATAACTGTTTATAACAATCAGTCCTAAATACTAGCCTTCCCTAAAATACATTTGAATTTCTTAGTACACTTCTAGTAAATGCTGAGGTACAACAGAGACACCTGTCTGTACTTTGTGAGCTGCTATTTGAGCTTTGTATATTGATCTCATTAACACTTGGTGTAGCAGAACTAGTGTGAACACTAAGCAGGTAGTAATACACTTCCTTGGAAAAGTAAAATGCAGTGGCTGAATATCTCTTTTTGAATATAGTCTTGGTTTTTAGATGCAAACAAATCTTGCTTTCCTGCCCTTCAGGTTAATCTTTAAATACTCGGTCAACTTAGTTGTTTTTGATTTTCTGGAGGAATCTTTGATTATTGTAGGGGGAAAAATTCGGTTTTGGATTGTGGTGTCTCCAACAGTTGACTTTTTCCAAAGAAATCCATCTACTGCAAGTGCATTCTTGATTACTCAGTTCCAGCAACCAGCGCTGCCGTTCAATATAAACTTGTTTAACTATGTTTAATATCAAAGGAGGAAAAAGCCAGCAGCTCACCAGGCACCTAACAAGTGCTTGAGAGCTGCTGCATGTGTTGCAGGACACAGCCTCTGTGTGCAGGGCTGCACCAGCTGCCCACTGATTGGGTGGTTGGACAATACAGAGCACTTCTGTAAAGAAGCAGGAGTTTCATGGTTTTGCTTGTGTAGGTATGGGGGTACTTGTTCATATTCAAACATGGTTTTGAGGACTTGGTTTTAACAGTCCAACAGTCCTGCAGGAAGGTGGTTGGTGCTCTCAGAGCACAGCTGCAATGGTAGGTGAGCCTTCTGCCTAATGCACCCCTCTTGGTGCATTGCTCAGAACACCAACTTCTGAACTGCAGGTTGTTCACACTCTTAAGTGTGTAATTTGTTCCCGTAAGTTATTCTGGGTTAAGGCAACCTGTGGTGTCAGTACAGGCTAGGGAATCAAGGGACTGAGAGCAGCCCTGTAGAGAAGGACTTAGGCTGGTGAATGAAAAGCTGGACAGGAGTCAACAGTGTGCACTTGCAGCCCAGAAGGCCATAACACACCCTGGTCCTCATCCAAAGCAATAGTGGCCAGCAGGTCAAGGGAGGTGATTCTACGCCTCTTCTTGGATCTCATGGGATCCCCCCTGGAATATTGTGTCCAGTTCTGTGTTCCCAAGGAAAAACTTAGGCCTACGGAAGCAGGTTCAAAGGAGAGCCATGAAAGTCATTGGAGGAATGGAACACCTATTGTATGAGGAAAGGCTGAGAGAGATGAGATTGTTCAGCCTGGAGAAAAGAAGGCTCCAGGGAAAACTTAATGCAGCCTTTCAGTAGTTAAAGGGGGCTTATAATAAAGATGGAGACAGACTTTCTAGCAGGGCCTGTTCTGGTAGGACAAGGGGTAATGGTTTTAAGCTGAAGGAGGGTAGATTCAGACTAGATACAGAGAAATTTTTTACATTGAGGGTGCTGAAAAACAGGAACAGGTTGCCCAGAGAGGTGGTGGATGCCTGATTCCTCAAAATATTGGAGGTTTTAGATGGTCCACTGGACATTTGGAAGGTCCAGTGGAAACAATGTGGAAGAATTTCACAGAAATGGAAAGTTCTCTGAGTAGCCTGATCTAGTTGAAGATGCCCCTAGCAGGGGAACTGGAGCGAGATGACCTTTAAAGCTCCCTTCCAAACCAAACCATTATATGGTAAAACACAGACACTGACCAAATCTTTAACTGAGAAACTTACACCACCCTGAAAGGGTATTTGGGGCATCCTGCTTCACTACCTTTGTGTGTGAATTGTAGATGAACATGAGTACTATGGTTCATGAACAGTGGTGAGCAGGGAGAATTAGTTTCTGCATATTTCTGAATGGTAGCAAGTGAAACCTGTTGGAGTTGATGCTTTGAAGCTGAGTGGTTTCGACTGGCTTCTGTGCCTGTCACTGTGCAGGTTTTTTGGCATGATAGATTTTTGGAGATTGTATAAGAACGAAAACAACTTGAGTGTCAATGGAATCAGCAGAGCTACCTGCTGAGTACTTCCTGCTGTGGTGAGGAAGTGTTTTTGGGATAAATGGCAAAAGGGAGAGCCTTACTGGAGTGAATGTACAGTCTTTTTAAATTCTGTTTTAGCACACTGATACATGAAGTCTTTAATATGCTGCTGTTTCTTATCTACAATTCAAGAGCAAACTTCACCTCGGTGATTCCCAGAAATGTACTTCCCTCCCATCCCCAATGAAGAGTATTTTCCTATTCAAAAGCATCTTTTGAGAAAGTGAAAATATGAGAAGAGGGATACAAAAGTCAAAGCAAGACCTCTGTGTGTTGTTGAGAGGAGCTGAGAAGACTTTTAAATATTTTTAGAAGGGAAAACGAATAAATTAAGGATGGAGCAAGTGTCAAATAAAATAACTTCTCTAGTCTTCCTGTTCCAAGGTAATGTTACTGGAGAAGCCTTGTTTCCCCTTCGTGCCAGGTGGTGCCAGCAGCATTGCTGAGGAACGTGATGGCTTCTTAGTGCTAATGCTGTATCACAGCTCCCTGCTACAGGGCACACTTGTGGATTGACAGCTGAGGACTAGCAGTATGCAAGGCAGTGTTTCGAGTTCCACCTCTGCAATATCCTGATCCAGTTTTTACCAGAATGAAAAGCTGTGGATTGCATTATTCATAGCTCTTGAAGCTCTGAGTTACTGTGAATGGTTTTTTGGGCTGATGGCTGAGCTGTGATGTGCCAAACCTGATGCAACAATAACCTTCTGGGTACCAGCTAGAGCAGTCCTTAACCATAAAGTTTGAAAAGTTTACCAGACTAATCTGTTAAACAGAAGAGATCCATTAAACTAGAGCATGACCAGTACTCAGAATGGCTATGAATAGATGTATTTTTTTGCTTGACGTTTACAGTTGTGAAACAGGCTGTGTGGTGGATTAGCTTGTGCAATAGGGAGTGATGCTAAACTTTGACTTCACTTAGCAGTGTAAAGCTTTATATTCGGAGTTCGCACTGATGTTCTGTTCCAGGTCAAATACTGGGAGGAGGCAACTTGTGGAACAGTGCAGTTCTGGAGCAGCTGCTCACTAAAGTCAGTGGAGGCATGCTTTCTTTACCAAAAAAACCCAAACCACAAACCCCAACATAAAAAAACCACAAACTACCAAAACCACATAAAACTAGAAAAAACCCTAATCACCCCCTCCCCTTTCT
This sequence comes from Machaerirhynchus nigripectus, assembly GCA_013397975.1. NCBI lineage: Eukaryota > Metazoa > Chordata > Aves > Passeriformes > Dicruridae > Machaerirhynchus > Machaerirhynchus nigripectus. The sequence goes on along the minus strand of VZRQ01018916.1, from coordinate 822,882 downwards.
TTCCTTTCCTGCCTACTTTTAGAGACGAAGCTCAAAATCCTTCAAAATTTGGTCCTTCAAACCTGCACTTCTTTCTTCCCCCTGTAGTTTTCATCATGTCAACTGCACCAGAATCAGGAAAAATGCCTACCTGACATTGTGTTCATTAGATAGGTCTTTCCAGTTTTGTCCACTATCATATATTTCAATAAAACAAATAGTGGAACTCATTCTACTTACTTTGCTGCAAAATATAAATGAGGAGCCTGGATGCTTATCCAAGCATGCTGATATTTAGAAAACTTCCCTTTTTGTGGAATGGACTGGGACACAGTTAGATTGTGCATAAATATATTAATATTGCTTGGAGATCTTGAGAGATTAGTACTTTCATGATTTGAATCCGTGTAGGTTGTTATAAAAGAAATAAAGGTTGTCTGTAATGTCACCCAGCAGCAAAAAGTGGCATCTCATGTCCAAAGTCTGATGGAAGTGGGTATGCTCAAGTTTCTTAGGACCTGGAAGTCCTTTAAAGCTTTGTATCTTTTTGTGGAATCATCACTGGACAAGCTTTCTTGACCCTTTTCTTTGCCACCTTCAGCTTTTGGAGTCATTAGTGTTTTATGACTCTCTGTTGATTTATGTGACAGCAGTATCTCTCTAGGCTAACAATTTCATTTAATTTACTGTCCTAGTGTGACTTGGAGTAGGGGCAAATGTCTCTTAACAGGATTTACTCAACTCAAGCAGCATTAAAAGTCAGTCAAGGACATATCAATCGGATAAAATCTCAGAGTGCTTATTAATATAACGGCAACTTCAGTGGTCATAATACTCTAAAGGTAGATGCATTATCTTCATTGTATTAGGAAAAAAAGCTGGTCAGTGCAGTTGGTTTGTTGGCGAATTGCTGCTGGTTGATGCATGCACAGTTGCAGAATTCTGACTCTTATCTCTTAAATGAGATTAAGAGCAGTGCAGAAGTATTCAAGCCCATGTCCTGAGTTTGTCCAGTTTGCAGCCCTGTCAGGATGTGTCCAAGGTCCTTTGAGTAGTGATAGCTATTGCTCCAAATCAGTTTGGAAGCACTGTAGGAGTTGGTGCTGCCCAGCTGGATATGGAATTTGGAAGGATGGGCAAGCAGCAGCCACACTCCATCTGGAACAGGACACTTCAAACACTACACAGTTCAATGGGTGACTGGTGAAGTGCTAGGCTATAAAGGAGTAGGTAATTTATCTTGTTTGATGCTGCAGGGAAAACAAAACAACTTATTCTGGGTTTTCAAGTGAGAGATTCCCAGTAATAGTGACCTGCTGCACAAGTACTTTTTACCAGCAATCTGGTGGTGTGCCATTAGCACTCCTTTGTTAGGTCTTACTTTCTTACGTTTAGGAGGGTGCACTGAAACGCTGCAGTGTGAGAAATGTAGATGAATAATACGGGCTTGTCTTCATTATGGGCTTATCTGCTTGGAAAAGCTGTAACTGGCTCAGTGACTACTGTTGGCTTTTAGGTACTTCATGGTCAGGCTGGTTCTCTGAAGGGTTTGTAGCAAAACCCATTACTGGTCTAAAGGTGAGAATTGACTGGTTGAAGAAGGGGCATCGGGAGCAGGTTCTTATGACCTGAGACATTTCTGGGGCATATATGTCTGTGTATTTATCATGCTAGTGCACTTCTGCTGCTGACTGGGCAGAGTTTTACAGTTTCACAGATATTTCACAGTATGCTCTCAGATAAGCCAAGAGCAAAAATGTTAATAGGATTTCTGTACAGCTTGCTACTTGCAGTTGCTTGTGTTTGAGAAATTGTACTTGAAGTTTTATGCAGTTATGCTTGTTTGACAGCAGAAGTCAAAATCGTAAACTTACTTAGTCAAGTCCTGAGAAGGGATAAAACTGATGGTTTGCCATTACTGCTAAGCAAAAAGCTGACCTTTATCATGGATAGCTGAGTAAGGTGCCAGGCTACGGCAGGAGTGCACCTTAACCATGCAACCAGTAACTGTGTGGTAGAATTAGCAGTGCTTTTAGAAAATGTTACTGCTGTTGGTGTTATGTGTGCATCTTCTGTGGAAGCCCACCTGGAGATTACTGTCCTCTGACTATTTTGGGGAGATTTGTGTGGTTGTGCTAAAAATTACTGAGCACAGAAATTACTCTCCCAGTGCTTCTGAAGGGCAAGCTGACATCTCTGGATGAACTGACATGTGTTTGGAAGCTTTTGTGTCAGCTTTTTTCTGGACTGAGGAGCTTTGCTAGGGGAACCTGAAAGCATGGTTTAGAGAGAGCTGCTGGAGGAGTAAAGGAAACTGCACTGGAGTGGATGAAAAATGAATTGAGGAGTTGGAGAAGGGAATTCAAAGACTTAAGCCTAGTTTTCTTGGGTTCATGCACTTGATAAAGGTTAAAAGGAGGAGAGGCTCCTGCTGAAAGGCAGCTTTAACTCAGTGACACTGGTAGCTTATTTGTCTACTTCAACTTTTTCTTTTTGTACAAGAGTGAACTCTTCCTGCTGCAGAGGCATACATTCACTTCCCTCCTGGAGAAGGGGTGTCGGGGGAAGTAGATGGCTTTTGTACTTGCCAAGAGCTGCTCTGTGTCTGGAGTCACATGTCAGGCCCAAAAAGTTGCTTGCTCATTCATTTAGTGAGCAAAGTGTAAGTCTGTCCCTTTTATGAAAATACAGGAGACTTTTTTCCCCTCCCAGAATCTGTCTCAACTGGTCAGTTACCTTTTTCCTGCAGCCTCTTAACAGAAACCAAAGTAGTCTCTACTGCTGCAAAGGCTTTTGCTTTGCTTCTCAGCCATCATAATACTCCTATACACTGGGGAGATGCATGGAAGTGAAAAGTCTCCCGTGATGTCTCTGTCCATACCTCAGTTTAGAAAGCGTGGGAGAAAATTGAACTTTATTTTTTCAGCAGGTAGGTATTTGCGAATCTACTTCACAAGATGAAGGACAGGCCACAGACCTTCCCTAAGACAGGGTGCCAGGACCCCTTGTGTTCCTGAAGAAGAGAGGTCCCTGGAGGATCCATGGAGAATCTGGGGGAGCAGCCTGTGACTTATTACAGCCGTTGGGTTAATGACAGGATGGTTGAGGTGGGAAGGACCTCTGGAGGTTTAACCCTTCTGTTAAGGCAGGGCCACCTGGAGCTGGTTGCCCAGGACCGTATCACAGAATGGTTTGAGTTGGAAGGGACCTTAGAGCTCATCCAGTTCCAACTCCCCAGGCATGGTCAGGGATGCCACCCACTAACTAGATCAGGTTGCTCAGGGCCCATCCAACCTGGTGTAGTGGGTTTGTTTGCATCTTTTACCTTCTGTGAGATAAGAATTAGGAGGAATGCAAAGCAGGCTCCAAACTTAAAGAATATGAAGAAGTTTATTAACAGAACTAAAAGAAAAAGGAATAATAAGGGTCATAACAAACCTTCAGAACACTTCCCCCATCCTCTTCCCTCCTCCCAGTTACAACATAAAGACACAAACTTGGGATTACTTTAGTCAGTTTGCCACCTCTGTAATAGTCTTTCAGCAGTTCACTTAGGGAGAGGAGTCTCTTTTGCTCATGCTATGGGGCTTCTCCACAAGAAGGAGTCTTCTTGTGGCTTCCACTGTTACAGCATAAACAGCCACCCGGGGTGGTTTTCTGCTGGCATGTGAAAAGTCCCTTCCCT
>VZRQ01018916.1:700699-819005 GCA_013397975.1 Machaerirhynchus nigripectus | reverse complement strand
TTGCAGCTGGAACTTATCTCTCTGTTGGTCACATGATCTCTGCTGGGCAGTGGCCAGAGCTGGTCTGCTGTAAAGTTCATTTCGGCCACACCAAAGAAGGGGGGGCATCCCAGCCCGCATGGAGCCGCAGGCCGTGGCCCCCACCGGGCCGAGACGGATCAGGGTTGTGGCCCCAGCCCCTACTGGGGCCGAGCGGTCAGGCCCAGTTACCTGTCCAAGGGCCGGAAGCAAGAAAGAGTTTCCTGGGCTTCCACACGGTTTAAATATGTAGATTTTGAGAAGCATTATTGGTCTAAACAACTGTCCGTCAACTCAGGTTCAAACCACCACACCCGGCCTCGAACACTTCCAAGGATGGGGCTTCTACCACTTCTGGGTCACCTGTTCCAGTGCCTCACCACCCTCTGAGAAAAGAATTTCTTACTTATGTCTAATGTAAATTTCTCCTCTTTTAGTTTGAAACTGTTCCCCCTTGTCCTGTCACTATCTACCCATGTAGAAATTTGTTCTTCCTCTTTTTCAAGTCACCTTTAGGTACTAAAGGATTTGCGGAAGGCCGCAATGAGGCCTCCCTGGAGTCTTCTTCAGGCTGAACAACCCCAGCTTTCTCAGCCTGTCTTTGTAGGATCTCGTATAGAGAGATCATTTTTGTGGCCCTTCTCTGGACCAGCTCTAGCAGGTCAATGTCCTTCTTTGCTGAGAACTCCAGAGCTGGATGCAATGCTTTAGGTGGTGTCTCACGAGGGCAGTGTAGAGGTGGAGAATCACCTCCTTTGGACCTGCTGGTCACTCTGCTTTCAGTGCAGCCCAGGGTGCGTTTGGCTGTCTGGGCTTTAAGCACACACTGGTGCTCGTGTCCAGCTTTTTATCCACCCAAGTCCTCTTCTGCAGGGCTGCTCTCAAGGGCTTCTCCCAGCCTGTACTCGTATCTGGAACTGCCCTGACCCACGTGCAGCACGTTGCACTTGGACCTGTTAAACTGGGTGAGGTTTTCATGGGCCAACTTCTCGAGTTTGTCTAGGTCCTTTTGGATTGCATCCTGTCCTTCTGTTGTGTCACCTGCACAGCTCAGCCTTGTGTCGTCTACAAACTTGCTGAAGGTGCAGTTGATGCCACTATCTGTGTCATTGATAAAGATATTGAAGATCACTGGTCCTTGATATCCATGTCCATGGAACACATCCAGATGGCTTTTCAGTATATTCAAGGATGGATTTTTTTGAAGTACTTACCCTAAACCCGTGTTGCTTGCATCAAATTGTGTGCTGCTTGGTTGCTTCTGTATTTCTGCCCTTTATAGTAAATGATGGAATTTCTGTGCAAAACCAAATCCAGGCATGAACTTGGTAATTACATGGTGGGAGCTACTGTGTACCAGAAGCACTGAAGATTTTGTCGGTATTATTAAGGTACTGCTAGGACTACAGATGGTGCTTTTTGGGGTGATTTTTTTTATTTCTAGATATCACGATATGTGATTCAGCTTAATGTGTAATCAAATTTGCTTTGTTCTTAAAACCTTAGTGTTGATTTCATGGTGGGACCTGGTGCCATAGAGTGGGGATGGCAGACTTTTCTGGAGCTGCTTTTCAGAAATGGAGGCTCTGGGATGCTGAGTTAAAAGAGGGAGGTGTGCTTTAGGAGTGCAGAAAAGCAGACTTGTCTTCTGAGGGAGGCTGGGAGTCACTCAAGTAAAACTTACTAGATTGTGAGGTTATGTTACTAAAACTTTGTTTGAAACAATCCTATTTCTGCACTGCAGTCTTTTCTTCCTAATATTTTCCAACTGTCATCTAGCTGCAGCTCAGCACTGTTTCTTCACATTTTTGACAGGGTCAGTCTCTTGCCTGAGGGATAGGAGTCTACAGAGAATGGCAGTGTAACTGGATAAACGGCTGAAGTAAAATAACTAAGTACATTCCTCTAAAATCTACCTGACAGTGTTTTGACTCTGTTAATCTCACTTGGAAGTGCTCCTCTGTGTTTGCAGGGTTTGATCTGACTTCTCCAAAATCATTGCAAACTCTGATCACTGGTTCTGGGGTGCTACTCTCCTTTGGCCTGGACCCTTTCCAGAGGTCAGAAAGCTTTTTACCTGTTACTGCTGCAGCTGACAAATGTGGCTGCTTTGAGCACTGTTTGAGACACACAACTTTGTCATAAATTAGGGATTTCTGCCTAATCTTCTAAATGCTGAAACATTTATAAGGTAGTAGAGAATGTGTGCAAATATAGAGAATTTTGTCTGATATGAATGGGTTAAGTATTTTACTGTAGTATCAGCTTGTCTAGTGGCAGAATGTGCTGGAGTGTGGATCTACTCCCTCACAAGAGCTCAGGAAATTAGTCTGAGTTTATAATTGGATTGAGAGAACTGCTGCCTTCGCCAAGACATGCGTCAGCTGTCTGAAATACTGTGGGCTGAGACTTTGGTTTAAGAGAAGAGCAATACTGGAACCCTGTGATCCTTACCTGTAACATTTGGAAGTGTTTGTGTTTCAGGGAGGTACATCTTGGGAGAATACTCATCATTCTAAGAGGTGGTGGTTGGTGGTGGTGGTTTTTTCTTTACGTTTTTTGTTTTAATAGGAGTAAGTGAAGGCAACACTTTAGGCTAAAGAAAATGCTGGAGAAGATATTTCTGTACAAAGAACCTTTCTGAATGATGTATCAGGCAGAGCTTGTCCAGAGAAAGCATGTGGGGGAGGCTGAAGTACTTGAGATTAATATTGTGGTGTTAAGCTGTACCCTGCTAGAGGACAGCAGATACTTAACCCCTTAATCCACATTCTACTGACTACTACTAACAGGGCTGCAGAAGCCTGTGCCTGTACTGTTCAGGAATTGCTGTAGCTGTGCAGCTCCATTCATGCACAAATCTCAGGGACTGAAAGAAGTGTCTGCTGTTAAAGGAAGGGGAGAGAGCACAGTGTGGAAATCAAGATACGAATTTCAGGCTTGTTTAGTCTTCGGGCTTCTGTCCTATTGCTTCACAGCATCTTTTCCTCTTAATGCAGTTTTAAGGCCTCAGATGCTGAAAGGCTTTACTTGTGTCTAAACTGGCAAGACTTTGAAGATCAAACTGATGCTACAGAATCTAGATTGGCTTAAGATGCTTAAGTAGCTTTATGGCTCTTAAAATGGCTTATACCGTATAAAACTCTGTTGGAGTGGGGAGAGGAGCCTGACTGTTGCTGCCTGATTGGGATCTGCCTGGGAAAGATGGGGGTGGTGGAAGACCACCTGGCTGGAAGTCTTTGCCGCAGACACTTACTGGAAGGCTTCTTGTCAATCTTGCCTCTTAGCAGACTGAAGAAGATGAAATTGAAACCAAGTATAGGCTGAGAAGGCAGTTGAATCTTAACAGGCAACCTTGAAATAAAGAGACTGAATCTTTTTGCTATGCCCCCCAAAGAGCAAGTGCTTCTTGCACCTGTTCCCCCTCTTTGTCAGCAAAGTCTTCTCCTCATTTTTCCCCATTTTCTTTTGCTTGCTTAAGTGCTGGAGTCATGATAGCCTTGCCAAAAGTATGAGCTGTGGGTTACAAATTTGGTAGCTCCGGGTATAGTCAGGACACAAACACAGGATGTTCAATGTGGTGAAGGTGCCTGTGTAACAGCAGAACTCAGGGTAGATCTTGTGGATTGGTTATTTTGATAGCTTTGTCCAAATTATTGTTTAGATCATGTGTTAGGGTAGCTTCTGCACTCGTCCAATCCTGAGGCATGAGTGGTAGCCTTTCCTGAGTTTAACTGTTTGAAACACGACTGAATACATAGCTCAGTCTCTTCAAAGCCCAGAGGTGGTACTCATTCATACTTGATCAGGGTTTGGTTTCTGTAGGGAAAGAGGGATCTAACGTTTCCATGTATAAAAAAACTATTGTTTTGCTAGACCTATATGTGGGAAAGGCAGCTTCTCTGCAAGGCTACCATAACATCTTATACTTGCTTAGCTGCAAGCAAGGTAGAACTGCTTTAATACTATATTGCCTTGCTTAAATTGTTGCTGGAGCCTTGGGTTAAGGTGGAAGCTGCAGACCTGGGTAGCAGGTGTTAGCTGAAGAAAGAACCACGCCTGAGACAAGCAGGCAAGTATCTGGTGAAAAGTGTTTGCTCAAATTAAACAGCTTTTCTAGCTGTGGAGGGAGTTCCCTTCCTTATGATTGATGAGGTGCACAATCTGTACTGATTGTTAATGCTAAATAGTTACCTGGGAAAGCTTTAAGTACACTCTGTAACCTCAGCAGAGGAGATTGCAACACGATTAATGGTAGGAATTGTAATGGTAATGCTTTGCTGAGACTTGCCAGCCTTCCTGAGACACTGTGACATTCAGTTGAACTTGTCAGTAATTGGTTCAAGCATCCTTGACAGAAGGTATCTACCTTTGTGCCAGTCTCTCAGACACCAGCTTCTAAAATGGCATAGATGACTTAAATACTAACCTCTGTTATCCTCAGGTGTTAAGGGCAAATGAGTACTTGTTCTGGAATAGCAGGATCTTCGGTTTTAATCTCTTGCATAGTAAGCAAAACCCCACTGCTACTTGTCTCTGGAACAGCTCCTTCCTTAGGCTTCAAGATCTTTGCAGGTACTGCCTTGCAGATGGTATTTGCAGCAACAAGCAAGGTGCACAGTAAAACTGGATTTGCAATGCAGGGCAAAGAGCAGAGATACTTGAGGATGCACAGTAACTGCTCTAAGCCATGTAATAGAAGCCTAAACTTAAGTTTCAGCTCTGAAATGTGTGTGTCTTGCCCTGGGAAGGCAGTGTCCATCTGTTAGGGTATGGCTCTACAGCCTCAGTTCCACCTTCAGCCAGCTTCATGTGCTCTGAATTACTGTGAAGGCAAGGAACCCTGTACAGCAGGATATTTTGATCATGGGAGGGCCCTTTAGAAAGGCCTCATAATGATCCTGTTTTCATAGTGTAGAGAAATCTTGGTTGCTGTGACTGTCAAGAGCTGCTAAACTGGTCAAAAAGCTTCATGCTGCAGAGCAAAACCTCGCTTTTTTGTTCTGTGCAGCTGCTGTTTGTCATCCCCATCCTGCCTTGTTTCCTTGGACCATCACTTGAATTTGGAAAATCCCTTGGAAAGAGATTCAGTCCTCCTCCAAATGCACCACAGCTAGCAGAGCCTATCTTCTTCAGACTGGCTTTAGGCAGTATAGGGGGAATGCTGCCTTGCTCTGCCCTGAATCCCTGGATGTGCTAAGGAACTATTGGGGAAGAAGCAGATAAAATGGTTGTTATGGCTGACAGGGGATCTCTCAAAACTAGAGATTGTAAGTGGCTAAGTTAGGGATGACAGCCTAGAAGTTATCCTACAGCAGATTTGGAAGGGTGGACTGCAGTCCTTTCTCTTTACAGATGGATTGACTTGTACTTCAGTGTGAAGACCATCAAACTTCCTTAAGTGATGAGGAAGAAGCTTGTTCAGCAAAACAGCTTCCTTCATCACCAGGTAGGATTTGTACCTGAGAACAAGTGAGGAGCAACACTCCTGTAAACTCCAGCTGGCAAGAGAGCAGGAGGCTGATGTGTTTAGGTAATGTGTTTGGGAGGTGCTGTAGCAGCCCATCTGTATGGCCACTATAATTGAGATTAATCTGAGTAAAGAGAGTAACTTGAAGTAAGGAGTGCTTGCATGGTGTCCCTCTCTTGGCAGTGACCTTAAGACATATTCTGTAATATTTCTTTAATATTTCTGAGAACTAAAGATTGTCTTGGGTGACTTCTGGGCTTGCGCTCAGGCTATGTGTAAGCCAGAACAAAAGCAGAATTCAGCCTCTTAGGTGGAGGCTCAGATGTGTAATTCAGCACATCTTCCCTGTAAGCCAAATATATGTTCCAGCAGTGGGCCACGTCCTGTATGTGTCTCTGACTACACTGAAGAGGTGTTGAAGAGTTTGGCCCATTTGTCTGTAGGGGTGGCAGGCCAGGTCAGTGGTTGAGACTGGCAATCCAGATGGCTCTAGGGACATGAAACCAACTTTTGCACTATAAAGATGTAGGAAGAGTACCAGATTTTTTTGAATGGATGGTAAGGGGTGAAACTGAACGTAGCGAATTTCCTGTAGAAGACAGGAATGTAATGTTGGCTCCAGGAAATGCCTAGGAAATGGTATGCTTGATTGTTAACAGGGATCAACAGATTTTCATAAGGGGTTATTTTTCCTGTAACAGCTACTTGCAGCTGTAGCCAGCTAGCACCGACCAGTGTTAAACTGAATGATTATCTAGGGTTGGGGAAAAAGTCCTGGGGTGTAGCCTTCCCTTCTCTCTCTCTTCCTGTGTCAGGAGAGTGATGGTAGAAAACAGCTCTTTCCGTGCCACATCTGATAACTTGTCATTCTGCCTAACTCAGTAGGCAGCTGGCTGAGCCTTTTGCACAGCTATTCCCTGAGCCTTTTGCACAGAAGGCAGCCCCTGACTGCTGAGTTACACAAGGGAAAGCTGCGAAGCACAGTCTGTAGGTATTCATATTAACAAACTTGGTTAATAGAGTATATTATTGCTGTAGCTGTGTTACAGTTCTCTGTTGCTTCTGGATGCTTTAACTAGAATCTGAGACCAAAGCTTTGACCTTTGCCGGGTGAACTTTGCGGTATTTCTGGCACATGTCACAGCCGTGTGTCAGAAATGCAGAGGGGCATTCTATGTTCTTCTTTTCAGTGGGTTTGGAAAACAGCAGAGGCCTGTGTTTCATGCTCCAGCACTCCCATTGCTATGAGCCTGCAGGTACTCTGCACCAAAAGCAGATATAGGTCTGTAGCCTAAAGGAGCTGCTCTTAAATTAGCTGGAAGGTCTGTTCCTGTGCCCACTGACTGACTGCAGTGGAAATGGGAAGTTAAAATTCCAGAAGGGATGTGCTTTCTTCTCATATGCCCGGGGAATACTTTGCTCGGACTTGACTTTGGTATGCTGCAAGGCTCCTTCACTTCTCTGGAATAACGTCTGATCAGCTCTGGCCTTACTGTGCAGGAAAAGATTAACTTTAATTTGATTATGCTCCTCTGTGTGCAGGCTGCTGTTGAGGATCCCAGGTGAAGTTGTGGGGTTTGGGAGGAAACTGTTGCTCAGCTGTAAAGGTGATCTACATTGCTGATGAGCTTGTGTTTTCAGTGAAAGAAGCTGACCTTGAAATTTAAAAAAAAAAAAGAAAAAAGAAGCGAAGCGCTGCAAAGGTGTGCCAAGTGCCTCTTTTAGGTAGGAAGCAGCTCTTCTTCCCAGGGTTGAATCTTAAAGGCCTGGCATGAAGTCAGATGGCTTATGTAAGTTGATCTTTCTTTGTGGTATATGTGTCAAAACATAAATACATTTCAGGCGATGCATTACCGGTTCCTGCGATTACTGGCTGCTCTAAACAATGCTGGTTGAAGCACCAAGGACATAGGGCAGTGCACCTCATAAATATTTAACCCCCCCCCCCCAACAAAACACTCAAAACCCCTCAGACCCAGATCTGTTTAGCCTCATGAGCAAAAATCATAATGCACATTAGAACGTTCATCAGTAAACCTAGGTGGTGTTCATAGCCCAGCCTTCAGAGAGGAGTGCTGCTCTCTCCTATTCTGAACTTGCACTACAGTGTGATACCTGGGCAGCAGAGACTGTGTTCTCACTAGTGATTATCACACTGGTGGAAGCAGCTGGAGAAGTAGCTATGCACGCAGAATTTTCCATTAATCAGAGGAAAAAGTCCAACACAGATGGTATATAGGATAGATTACGGCTAGTAATCCTTTTGTGTCCTAGAAGATTAAGGATATCCTGGTGTAGCTGCAGTCAGCTGACCTTTTTTTATTTAAACGATTGAAAAGAGTTGATGCAGTTCTGCAGAGGACCAAGGCTCTTCCAGAAGCCGTGAGCGGTGCGCTGTGAATGTTTGTTAAAGGAACGGTCTGTTTCAGTCCAGCCTCAGTTATAAATTTACAGGAACTTAACTTTGTGCCATGTAAACAGCAGCAGCTACAAGATGGCTAAGAAATCGCTTGCTGGACTGCTCTATCATATGTAGCAGAGCTGAATTCTCTGAGGAGGCACAGTGAATGTCATGTGAAGAAATGGAGGGTTTCTGAATCCTGCTGTCTGGGTCACCCCAGCAAGCGAAGATGAATGCTTCGCTGGGAGAAGAGGATGGCTGGATGCTCTGAACTGTCTGGCATGGATCTATATGAGGATTACAAATCACCCTTCGATTTCAATGCTGGAGTGAACAGAAATTACCTTTACTTGTCGCCTAGCATAAACCTTTCTCCACCTGGATCACCTACACTGGCAAAGTCTGGTAACTTCCTTCTCTTCCTTTCTTAAAATCACTACATGAAATGCTTAGCAATTAACATCCGTAAAACTTCTCAAATTAAAAATCTATAAAAGTTGGCCTGCTGTTAATTCTGGTAAGTGTATTAGCTTCAGTGTGTTGTGTAGGTAATATCTCATGTTATGCATTTAGCAGCTTTACATTATTTATTTCTTCAGTAGAAAGGCAGTTTGAGGGAAAATGAAGTGGCAAAACCAGTTAGGAACAAAAAGGCAACTTCTGCAAGATTGGAATAAGTTGCCTAGTTTGGCTGTTACATTTCTTGAGGGGGGAGGTAGAAATTGCATTTTTAGTAGGACTTCAGAGCTCTGGATAGTCTAAAATTTGCTTTTGCCTCAATACTGAATATCTCACTGATTACGAAAATGCTGTCTAAAACCTTTACTCCATTCTACCTAGCATTTAAAATGCTGCAAACCTTCCACCTGCAGATACTAACTGCACTGGGGCTGCCCTGTGCTGTGCTGCAGTGGCATCTGTCTAGTGCTTAACCCTGTGAGTTTCTAGCTGGTAACCTGTTGTACAGAACACCCATAGCTGTGCCTCCCAACACATCCTAGTCTGGTTTTACTGTCATTCCTTTCCAGTCCTTGCTGCCAGATGTAATATTCCAAAGTAATTTTAAATAAAGAAAGCTTAGACCTACTTCAGGTGTGGCAAAAAAAAGTTACACAGGTGTTAGCTTTTTTTGTGATGGGCTTGTCACGTAAAATTTTAAAGAAACATGAATCCCTTGGGGAACCTCTTTATGAACTATAACAACCCTCTCTGTGAACTTGATGAGCCGGGGGCTACTGGGAAACAGTGGTCAGCTTTCACTTCTGCAATTACTGCATTTCCCAGCTCTTCTAAAGGAGAGGGGAAGCAGCTCTCTGTCAGGTGATGATGCACCACCATTACCACCAGCCTTTGCTGGGCTTTATTTTCTTTTTCATTTGCTTTGAATGAATATCTAATTAGCATTAGGGAGAAGCCCAAGAATTTTCTCCCCCAGGTTGAAGAAATATGTCTCACTTTGGCTTCTTCACTGAGGTAAACGGGAAGCACTTAAATCTAATCTTTCTTATATACTGCAGAATAAATACGCTCTGTAGTACTGTGTCTTACTCAAATGTTGGAGTGGTCTTATAACCTTGCAACAGCTTGTTCTCCTGAACTATAACAAGCACCTTTTTTCTTTAGCTTTGCCGACTGTACAGTGATAACCACAATGCTCATTCCGAGTGTCGCATGCAGAACGTGTCGGTGTAAAAGAAAGCTTTGTGGAGCTTAACCTGCCCCCACCCCAAGGCTGCTCATCCAAAATGACAAGTACTTCCTTAAACTGCTCCTGTTTGCTGCTGATCTCTGAATTCAGGCCAGGGAGGTAGGAACTTGGATTGAAACTGGCCAAAGCAAACCCTAAATCAGAAAAACTGAGTGTTAATTGAATTACTCTAATGCTTTGCCTGCTCTGGTAGAATAATAGGGACTTAAGTGCCATTTCCCTGATTGTGATCCATGGAGTACTAATTAACTAACTTGCTCATGTCTTTATTTGGTTCATTTAAGTAGCTCTAATAAACTGCTGGGATAATATGTTAATCTTAGAAATACAGACCTAAAAACTGACCTTAAAGCTTGGTAAGTTTTCTCAATACTATCTAAGTCTTTACAATTTTTTCCCCCGAACAGATTTTTTATTCTGTTTAAGAGACATGAAGTGTTCAGTTAAACTTGGTTATAACAGAGTACCAAATGACTGAATTTTAAGTCCTTCACAACTCTAATGATGCAGGAGAGCTAAGATACCAAAAGGTTACAAGTTGAAAGCCTAATAATAATTTTATGTAGCAATATAAAATAATAACAGCAACAGTCCTGTTGGCAAAAAAAGACCACAAATGAGAAATACTCTTAGTAATTGTTTGAGCCGAAGCATTTCCATCTGTTGGCTGAATGCTGATTTCCCAGTTTCTTTCCCCACACCCCACAGGAAGATCTAAGGTGGGCTGTGCACGTCTCCTTATGAAGTTTTTTCAAAGCTGAGATCCTGCTGGATGTCAGCCCTAGTTTATGGGATACATTTGTGTTGTAGCCATGCCATTGTGGAGGTCTGTGGGTTGCTAGCTGTGTAGACAGCTGCTCCTTAGTCAGACGGCCCAGCACAGCCTTGCCCATAGCATGGATAAACGCTGTGTCCTGCAGGTATTGAACTGAGGAATGGCAGCAAAGCAAACAGAGGTGAATGGTGACAGGGAGAGAGCAGAGGTGCCAGAATGAAGATTGATGGGAAGGTGTTAGCATACTTCATGTGGAGCTCAAAAAAGTAGTAAATGGGAGGGGCTCAGAAGGTAAGGAGACGAAGGCATGGTCAGATGTGCAGGGTGAGGTATGGAGCACTCTGAGTTGCAGTGTTTTCCTGTTTCCCTAAAAATTTTAGGAATGTGAAGGGGAGGAGAGATCATTCCCTTGCTCCTTAGCATTGTGCCTTAAATTCCATTTGGTAGGCAAAAAGGAGAACAATCTTACAAAATGAATTTTCCAAAGAGAAGATACATTCCCCAAACAGAAGCTGTTGCTGCAAGAGACAGTCCGGCATGTTTTCCTACCGGTGGATTCACTTGATCTATTTCTGGTGATTTAATCCAGATGACTTCTCATGATCAGATTGAACAGACTTTCAGCTGGTTGTGCTAATGCTCTTGGAGCCAGCGTGGTTTCGGTACTTGCAGACTTTCTGAAATGGCTTTGTGATGGCAAGCAAGTGGTCCCCGAAGGGCTGCAGATGAGAGCGAAGTCAGGAGTTATAGGTGAACATACGGGGGGGGTTGTAGGGTGTCAGGGAGAAATGCAGTTAAAACTGTTAGTTTTCCTTCAGGGTAGGTATATGTAATTAATAGGTTAAATAGCAATTTGACAGAAAAGGTCTGGCATTCTTCACTGTTAAGGAAATATGTTGATGTATAATACAAAAGTTATCTATCTGATTGTGAGACATGAGCCATAACCCTTTGTTTGAGGTGCTGTAGTGCTGTGCTTTGGATTGGGCTTTAGACTTTGAAGTTCTTACTGCCCTTGATTTCTGGCAGAAAATAATGTATTGGGAAACCCACAGGACCTACATTATGATTGTGTAGAAGACACATGTAAATCTGTGGGAAAATGTAGCACAGATCTCATGAATAAATGGAGAATGAGGTTTAATTTTCTTTCTGTAGGCTTCCTCCTCAGTGCACTCTGTGGTAACAGCATTTACAAAAGTTCCCTCCATGTAACAGTGCGTTTCTAGGGGGCAAGTGTTCTGGACACAAATACAGGCAGACAACATACTGTTTCGGAAAGAATTTGAGGAACTGAGCTTCACCTGAGTTCAGTAATTTGATCAAGAACAAAGTTTCTTCTTTTTTTCGGCTTGACAGCTGCTAGGAGCATGTCTCATAGAATGCCTACAACTAATTACCGACTCACAGAATCTTTTTTTCCCCGACTTTTCAGTTGATTGTGATATAGCTGTTTGATATGAAACCTCACAGCAAAATCATAGTGGTGACTGATGAGTTTTTGATTCCCAGACCAAAGGATAGTATGGAGTGTCATCAGAAGCTGCTGAAATGAGAGTGGAATTTTATTGGTTAGATGGTTAATTACTATAGTGATTAATGGGAAATGTTACTTAACGTATCTTCAGCTTAGATGAATTATGTATTTATGTACATATATACACACACATACATATATGTATACATACACACACTCTTCCTCACTCCTTATTAACAAACAATCCTGATTTCTTTCCTCTTGTATTTTAAGATTTTTATTTAATTTATTTTTTTATTATCTGTAAAGCTATTTTACCTCTTGCAAAGAGAATTAGTTCTGGGAATCCAGAACCATTCCAGCATGCAGTCTCCCTGCAAACTTGTGTCTCTGCAATTAGAACAGAATTCCTTGATTTTGGCGAACTTTATGTTTAAGTGTCAGCTACAAAGATTCAAAACGGGAAATCTTTTGTTGGAAATTTTGTTGCATTAAAAGGTGTTTAAAGTTATCTTACTGCAAGCACTAAGGACTAAGAAAAGATGAATCATTAGAGTGAGTGCATCATAGTAATAGAAATAATATCATCCTCCTTCCTTTCTCTGAAGCTCTGAATACAGAAGTTGAGGAAGACCATAGGGATGTTTGTGGTTTATATAGGAATTTGGCAGAGTTTTGGTTTCTGGATTTGGAAGGGGAAGAGGCAGCAGCATGAGTGGATGCACATCCTTATCAGTCCCTTCTCGGCACTCACCTTTTTTGTCCCTGAAGCAACAGCCTTTTGTTCCCGAGCTCTGTCTCTGGCCTTCTCATCTGTCTTAAGGTCCAGGTGCAAACCAGCAGCTTACTTCTAGTTCCATGTTATCTGCAACCTTCTAGCCACAGTGGTACCAGTTACTAGGGACAGAGAGGTCAAGCAGGGTACAGAGGAAGAGTTCATACTTGCAGTGCAAGTTTTCTCCACTGTTGTTAACCTTGCTTGTGGCTGCACCCAGTGTGATCAGAATGGACCCTTTAAAAACTGATCTAACTTTTAAAACTGATACAGGGACTAGTAAGGGAGGGAGCCTCTGCACTGGCCTTGAGCATCTCCAGCGCTTCCAGAGTTTCTGTGCCGGATGAGTGAGACACCAGAGTGCGCACAGACTGCTGGGCAGGGTTGTGTAGGAAACACTGGTCGGGACATAGCGTTCTGCACCTTGGTTTCTCTCACAGAGTAGTGGGATGTGTTGTTCTCAACAGGTTTCCAGTCTCCTATTATAGCAGCAGATGTCATTATATTGAGCTTTAATACCGCTTGATAGAATGAAATATAAAATGCCTTTGGTTTCCTTCCTGTAGTTGGGGAGCATGACTTTGGTGTTGTCTCACCAGTTTTCTTTGTGCACTGGCACAGAAGAGCTGTGTGCTAATGTTAGCTGCTGTTTGGTAGATGTGATAATCTGACTTTAATGTTTTATTCATCTCAAGGGCTGCTGAGGAGTGACTCTATACCTGAGGTTGGAGAGGATGCTGCTGCTACAGTCGGTATGGCAGAAACACTCTCAGAAGAAGAACAGGAAGAGCTAAGAAAAGAGCTTGCCAAGGTAATTCTTTTGCAAATAGCTCTTAAACTTGTTTTGATAATGAAAATCTGGGATAGTGTTATCTTTGAACATACAGTTAATGCTTTACATAGTTATTCTGTGAGTGTCTAAAGCTGGCACTTCTTTGTATTGCACAGAAAGGAAGGAAGGGTGTCAAGGAGAAAAGAACAGCCAGTTCTAGTGATGGGAAATTAAGCTGGAAGTGCTGAATGTACAGATCTTAAACCAAGATACATTAATACCTAACCCTTTTTTCTTTCTCGAGTGAGAAAAGGGTAAATAAGCAGTCAAAGACGGTTGGAAGCCAAAACCCAAGTATTGTCTCAACTGGTGTGGAGTAGCTAAAGCTGTTTCTTTCATGAGGAGTGCTTTGTAGTAGTATCTGTGTAGACATTGTATTGCTAATGTCAACCATGTTACTATTCTTGTCCATAACAGAATATTTTTAAGAGTGAGAAAAAGTAGCATTCTTTGAAGGACAGATAGGCAAATATTCAAACCTGATTCATGCCAAAGTTAAACTTTATTAAGCAGCCAGTCTTTTTTCTTTAGTAGCTCTGTGCAACTTTCAGGACCATTATGAAAGACACTAACGTAAGCCTAAGGTTGGCAAACAAAGGTTAGCTGTGAAATAAGCACATTTAATACATTCTTGTATTTGGCAGTCCTGAGTATCATTTCATGCCAAAGATAGTGAGGGTAAGCTGGTCCTGCTAGGATATGTCACGCTGGAGTTCAGACAGATACCCAAAGCAAAGGTGCATTGAAGATACTGTAAGGAGTACAATAAGGAGCTGTACTCCTCTAAGGAGCTTAAATGAGTTGGCAGCCTGATGCTCTAAAGTAGGGTGATCTTGGCTGGATGAGGAAGTAGGATTGGAGGTATGCCCTTGCCTTTGTACCTATGGCCTTAGTGCCTCTGTCACTTCTGTATAGCTCACAGAATGGCACTGTAGAGCTGTGGTGACATCTCTGGTCATGTTTCCAGGAGAAGCTTAAGTGACCATCTGAGTAAAGAAGGAAATATACAAACAATATGGTTTTCTAGTTACAGAGCAGGTGCTGTGTGTTTGTTGTGTGTTTGTGTGGGTTTTGACTGCTCAGTCTGCCACCATTTCCACACCTGCTCTAGGGAAGGCACTCCCGTGGCTGGATCCAGTCTAGAGGTGCTGGCTTAAGCCACAAAAGCACCTTTCTGGTGAAGCAAGGAGAGAAGATTTGTGTATGGATCAGACATGCTCTGAGCTTCCTGATACTGGTCACACACTGGTATCTCTTCTAGTGTGGAAGTAGAATACAGGCTTGGTGATTGTCCTGGGTTTGACTTATCTTCAACCTTTACATATCATAGGTAATGATTTCTAACTATGCAGTTTTCTAGTTACCAACTTCCTTGTACATATTCCAGTAACACAGCTAGCTGCAGGTAGATTACTTTCTTACTAGCTCTTGCAGTCTGTATTGGATTTCCCTTTTAGTATTTAGGAATGACTGTGAGGCAGTGTTAAAAACCTCTGTTAGCCCTCCATTACTGATGTCTACTAGATGCTTTAAAGAAATACAAAGTTAAATGGTTGGCTATATTCCTTGTTAACTGTTAACCACTTGTTAACAACTCCCCTGCCACAGGTGGAAGAGGAAATCCAGACGCTCTCACAAGTGCTAGCTGCCAAAGAGAAGCATCTAGCAGAAATCAAGAGAAAGCTGGGAATTAACTCACTACAGGAACTAAGGCAGAACATTACCAAAAGCTGGCAAGATGTTACATCAACCACAGCGTATGTACCAGCTCATGAGGATTGTTTAGACTGTTGAAGTGAAAACTGTTTAGATCTTGTGTCATTCTTCTTGTTTAGGTTTTGTGTCTAAACACTCTGTTCTTGTGAAATGAGTATAAATAACACAAAGTTAAGTTGTATTAAAACTTCTCTGGGTAAATCAACATAGATTTTTTTAAAAGAACACTGCTATCCATATCTCATATGAAAGAATGCCCAAAATATGGATTATTCTAACACACTTTTTTTGTCTGATAGATCTGAGATGCCAAGGTATCCTAAGTCCAACAGAATGCCCTTCTTTTCCACCCTAAAAATTGTTGTAAACTGAGCCCATGCAGGAAGAGTACAAAGTCACAGTTACTGTTCTTGCTAAACACAAGTGTTAGCTTAAGGTCTAGAGCAAGCTACCTTCTGCAGTTCAGAATGTAACAAGATGTACCTCAAACTTTTTATGGTGAATTTTATTGACAGAACTGTGTGGTACAAGAATTTAGACACTTGGCACAAAAAATAGACCTTTTTCAGTGTGTGTGCAAAGTGTTGGTTTTTTGTGTTTTGTTTTCTTTTGTATTTTTTGAGTTGATTGGGGTGTTTTCTGTGTGAGTTTATTTTATATTTTACTAAATCTGGCAATAGCAGATAGTATCTGTTCTAGGGGTGTGGTAGTAGGTGCATGTTGGTGAACTGGGTCTGAAGGCAGAGGTGGCAGAGATGCTGTAGCCAGAAGGGACTGCAAAGGCTCAAAATAATGTCTTAAGCAGGTTTTCCATTAGACCCCAAAGCTGAAGTGTACCTCTGCATTTGATACAAATATACACACACTAAAAGGTTCCTTATGTGTTCTATTAAAATAACTAAAACAAAATATTTTTTTTAACACAGATACAAGAGAACATCAGAAACCCTGTCTCAGGCTGGTCAGAAGGCTTCTGCTGCTCTTTCTTCTGTTGGTTCAGTCATAACCAAGAAATTCGAAGATGTCAGGTAGGTTTCTTTACTTTTTCCCAAGTAATTTAAACGGGTAATCACTGCAGTGAATTTATGCTGTTAACATACCTAGTGCTTCTAAAAGCTAATCTGTCCAGAGCCTTCAGCAACTGTTTTAGGTGACGTAAGAGACTTGCTGCAGAATCTGCTGGTATGTCCTCACTGATGCTGAGCAGCTCTGTGGTGTGTATTTTACGTAGGCGAGAGAAGCAATGTGTGCTACTACCTCCCCTACTGCTCTTACTTTTCTGGTCTGATTGCAGGTGGCACTGTCTCTGCCTGCCTCTGTGGGACACACATAGCACTATCATTTCTGCTCTCTTTCTCACCTTGTGGAATATTACATTTTAAACAACTAGTGTCTTTAACTGTTTGTTTTGTTGTTTGGCTTTTTTTTGTTGTTGTTGTTTTTGGTTTTTGTTTGTTTGTTTGGGTTTTTTGTTTTGTGTGTCAATGCCTTCCAGGTGTGTTTTATTTCTTTGTAAGCTGTTCTGCCTCATAGAAGTGGCTTGATTTTATTACATTTTTAAGAGACTATTGACACTTTTTAATTCTTAACTATTGTTGGCATGCAACATATTTTGACTTTGTGCCAAATGACACAGCCCTTCATACGCATTAGGTAAGTCTGCCAGTCATTTTTAGAACTATTTTGAGCTGCTTGCAACACTCCTGCTGGATGCAATACAATCAGATGCTTAGTTTACAATTCCTTGATTATATTATTCTTACTACTGGAACCTATACAATTATTCATCTCCACAGTTAATCTGTTGTTGTTAAACTTATTTTTCAATTATTGGGCAAATAAAAATTCACACGTTCTCACAGAATATTGCTGCTTTGGAAGCAGTGTAATAAAATCAGCCGTTTGAAAGTGCTGCCATTAACCTCTTGCTTTTTGAAGTCTAGTGAGAAAACACTTTGAGTACAGCTAGACAGTTACATATTTTTCTTCAGATTTATCAGAACTTCCTTTCTCTCTTTTATGCTTACTCTGGCATTGTGCAGACTACAGGCATTTTCACATTCCTTTAGGTAAGGTGGGCACAAGAGTTGCTTCTGAAACTAAGCATGTAGTCAGACTGTCTCCATTAAAATTTTTGATTAAAGTTTTGTCTGTAAAAGGTTTTTTCTTTTATCCAGTGTTAGTTAATGTACTGCTGAAGCTCTTTTAATGTCAGGGAAGATGTTTCTTCATGTTCATCTGGTAACTATCAGAACATGAAAACTTGAGTATACAGAATAATTAATTAGTCTCTCTTCCTTGTAAGAAAGAAACCCATTAAAATGAATCTGGAGGGTTTTATGTCAAGAGACAGAATATGGTGTTGAGGTCAATGGCATGCAGGATTCCTTCTTCTTTTTCTGTACAGTGTTTGTGCTGTGGTGGAGTAGAGATTTTCCCCTTTTTGTGTCTATTACAATGGCTGTTTAGCATTGTGACTCTAACTAAATTACTAGAGTCTAAATGTAAAATAGTTTATACATTCTTTGTTCATAGTTTGTCCAGTGAAACAGTTCTTGAGTTGATTACTTTAGCAGCGCCAGTATATTAGTTACTTCATTGCATTACCTTGGATCTAAGCAAATACTCAGTGTTTTCAGTAGTTAAAATTCCTGTGTAACAACTTCTGTCCATTGCCTCTCAGCCCATCTATGCACACCTGAATCTGACTTAATCTTTTCTGTACTCCCCCACTAAGGAGCTAAAGACAGCAGTAGGATCTCTATAAAGATGCTGGGATCTGGCTCCTAGAGTACTAACTGGGAGCTGTTGTCCCAGGGGAGGAGATGGGCAGAGGCACAGGATGCTGTGAGAACTCAGACTCTGAAGTGAGCTCAGTTTGATCAGGTATGAGAATAGCAGCCAGTCTGAAATATGTCCCCTTTAGCATCAGTGAGACAATGGGAACCTGGAAGACTTCTCTGTTCCTTTTGGATGCAGAGCTCAGCTGCTCACTTAACAGGAGTCACTTTTCTACCTTAAGGCTATGGTGCTCCCCAGTTAGTATTAGGCTATTGCACTGGACAAGGACAAGCACAGACTCGGAGCTGTCTTCTACTTCAGGAATACCTTGAGAGTGTCCTAATTACTCCAATTAGTGGCTCTGTGGGTGTTGAGTACTCTTTATCAGAAACTAGGCCGCTGGGGGGGAATGTAACAGTACCAGAGAAGTCTGCACTGTTGGTGTGCTTCTCAGGGAGAATCATGGCAATGGAAATGCAAGGTATTTTTATAAATTCAGGAGTAGCTGGGTTTAGAAAACAAAACAAAAGTGTGATGAATTAGTGCTGTTGAAGATCTTAGTTGCACTTGAAACAAGAGATTAAAAGCCTTTAAGTTTTACTGTTTTTCATGAGAACCAAATTCATCTGGAATTCAGCCAGTGAATTCAGGTCCCAGGGTTATATGACTACTCAAGGGCAAATCTGAGCTTCAGAAAAGTTTAGATGCCTAAATTCTGTCCTGGAAATGAGAGTTGATGGGTCTGGTACTTATTTGAACCAATACTGAATATGCAGGTGCATTTTTGTTCTTAAACTCTTACGTTGGCTTCACTGTGGTTTCACTTTCCCCTGCACTGTTTTAGTTGAGGGACTTCTCAGCTGTGATGATGTAATTTCTTCCATGTTGGACTATTTCTACATATTCCATGCAGCAAACATCACATGCAGGTCTTCATTTGTGCACTGCAAAGTGATTTAATAGGCAGGTGCAAAAGGGAATGAGGCAGCTGCTGGAGCTGTGATTTTGGAAACTACTGAAATGGAGAGGAAGGGAGGACTGGTAGTGCAATGTCAGTGTATTTTTGCTTCCTTTCTGTATTTGTTTCCTCTGCTCTTTGTTATGATGAAAATGAACTCTGTCCCTTCTTAGGTTTCTCTTAATACTTTTATTCTCTTTATAAGAATTTGTTGAAGTTTTGATGAGCTAAGCTTCCTTGTGTAGGCAACATCAGTATTCTGTGCAAAACAGTAGTAGTACCAAGATGTAGCTTCTGAGCAGTCATAACTTTGCACTTGGCTCCTCCTGCACTGCATCCATATAATGAAGCAAAGTCCATCTTTGCCTTGCTCTGAGATTGCAGAATAACTTTCTTTGCTTGCTTTAGAAGTCTATGATCATGGATTCCTAAATACCATAACTTATCAGCATATCAGCTGGAAATTTAACTACTAATGAAAGTACACTGTTATAACTGTTACATTTTAATTTAACTACTTTAAATTTTATTAACTACTGTAAATTTAACTAAATTTTAATTTAACTACTAACGAAAGTTACACTGTTTATGTTAAGCTGTGTTTTCTAGGCAGGGACTCTGGCAGACCTCCTTGTGCCTTTTCAAAATGTGAGGCAATGGAGTAGCTTTAAAAATTATTGTTTAAAAGATAAGAAAACTTTAATGCAATACAAAACATGGAAGACTGGAGAGCAGCTTACTGTACCTTTTTTTATTTACTGTCTTTTTTAAGCTAGGGATTTGCTTTTGAGCATTGCAAAGAGGGCTTCTCTTTTTCAAACTGCCCAACTTGATGGCCTGGTTGAATGAGTGCTTTAGTGTGGCATTCTGTTTTTTGGGAAAAGAAATACAAGTTCTCTTCTTCATAAAGCTGTTCAAGGTGTAACTGTGCCTCTTTGCGCTACTTGAAGAACAGGTGATTTATGTTAAGAAAAAATCAACTGCATTTATCTAATTCAGTTCTCTTGCAAACCAGATCGTTGTGTGATAAAACTATATACCTTATGGTGTCATTTTGCAAAAGGGATACTGAGTGTATACAGAAGTGTATTGTACAACAGCAAATAAATTCTTCATGAATGCATGAATAGTTCTTCTATTAAATGATCTCTGAGATTAATTGAAACTTCTGTAGACACCTGTTAAAAGATCTGCAATACACTATAGGTTGTTGTTTTTCAGTGTGAGCAGTTCTGCAGTTTGTAAATATAAGTATTTCATCCTCTTTAGCCTTAATCTTCTTGCAGGGAGAAACTTCCTGTAGCGTGAGGGGAACTGGCCGAGCATTGACTGAAACTAGTTAGTGTAGTTCTGTAATAAAACCTGCCATGTAGCAAGCCCAGAATTTGTAGTAATCCACATCACAGTGAGGAATATAAATTACAGTCCAGAAGACAATCAGCTTCTCTGTGTTCTGGAGAAGCCTGTGGAAGCCAGACCATCCATAGGAATGAAACACAGGAGAAGTGGGATTGGGGAAATAGATGAAACATAGCTGTACATTACTGATGTGTCAGGAAAGCATCTGGCCTTGTGTATCTGATTCCCAGTAGGCTCTAACTACAAATCAACCTACATTTGTGCATCTGCCTTAAGGGGTCCCAACCTTAAAGGAACTTTTTGTGTGTGTTGTTTTTTTTCTGTCGTGGTATTTTACTGATGAGCCCTCAGAAAGAATCTCTTAAATCTTGTTCCACAATAAACATACAACTTTTTTTCTTCTGTGAATGTATCTTCCATTGATTGTGCTGAGATGCTAATCAAAGGTTTGGAGGTATATCTTCTGAGAGAGTTGTTTCCCTTCCCTCCTCTCCTCCCCCAGCAACTGCCTAGAAAGTATTCTCTTAAAAGACATCATAAAGCCCAGACAAATTTTGACATTCCATATATAGTTATGAAAAACTGAGATCATCACTTATAATAATTCTTTGTAATAATTACTTCTAGTAAGTTACTGTTGTGGTATTTGGTAAGAAACATTTAACATATAAGGCTTGTTTGTATTGAGAGTAAACAGGGATTTTCTATATGGAACTAAATTCGATGGCAGGTCTTGAGGTTATTTGGGAGCTCCTTAATCTATATCCAGTCACCTTCTAGGAGTAGATGTGTGTTCTTGCTAGACAAACCGTAACTGTATATGAACACTGGCAGGTTATAGAAATCCTCCACGAATTTCAGAACACAGGACTAGGACTTTATCTCTGCTGCCAGTATAAACCTGACCTTGAATACTGACTGATGTGACTGCTTTTGCTGGATAATGTATATTGATGAATAGATAATTTGTATCAATGAGCATAAAAAACTTACACTGCATTGAAATGGAAGCCTTCTGGATGTAGGGATGATTCTTTCAGTAATTTCAATTACAGTAATCAGGAAGATTCGTTGATTGATCTCTCAAGTGTTTGCTACTTGCTGTCACCAAAACTGTAAATGCAGCATGACTCCTGTTGCTTGAGAAACTTAAGGAGTAAACAGACTGTTGCAGCTAAGCAGAACAAGTACTAACAAGCATGGCACTTGAGTATTTCTAAAAGAGAAAAAGGTTGCTGCAGCTTTTGCTCTGATGTATTTGTGTGTGTGTGTGTGCATGGCTAAGCAATTTAAGAAAGCAAACCCAAGCAGTTACTATGTAAGACTGTGTAAGACTGTTTGGCTGTTCACCAAAGGTAGTTTACCAAGGTCAGCTCTCTAAGCCAATTTCTTCTCAATGTAATACTTAAACTAACTTTTCGCTTTCTTTTCTCTTAATGCTGGCATTTAGTATACGCTCCATACAACATTCAATTAGTATGCCTATTATGAGGTAATGTATGCATAATCCAGCTGCTTGGTTTATTTATTTTCATGTGTGGAATCAAATAAAATTGAACTTAAGTCAACTAACATAGTTTTAAAAAAGAACCCCAAAAAACCCACCCAGCTTTGTAGTGGATTTCCTGTACTAACATATAGGATAAAATTTGTTTTATTTCTGCTTAACAGAGGTGGTTATCAAACATCTGGAATGTGACATTTCCCTACTGTTTGGAAAACTGTAACAGCTTTTCCCTTTCTATTAGAATGTAATGCTACTGATGCCAGGTTTAAAAGGCAGTAGCTTGGCATATGTTTTTGAAAATGAAAGTGAGCAAAAAAAACCCTGTGCTTTCACAAAAAGTCTCTTGGTGATCTGGGGTGCTTTCCTTTTCTCTCCCCTTGCTTGGCTCTGTGTCCCCCCATCTCCTGAGAGAGTCTGGTTTGATGCATGTGTCACTGTGTGCTTTCCCAAGGGAAGGAGTGCTGCTAAGTGTGGGTGACCTACACAAATGCCAAGCAAAGGGAGAAGGGAAGCTGTAGACTTCTTTTGAAAAACACCTTTGTCTTTAATATTTTTTAATACGTTTTTCAGTCTATGAATCCTTAGTCCCACTGAAGGCAAGCATTTTCTATCCTACATAAAGGCAGAAAAAGTGTACAAAGTGTTGCACAAATTTGCACATGGCAGCGACAGCTACTTGGAGTGTTAAGCCACTCTTCTGACCCTAATGATTTATATGCCAGTCCTCAGCACTGGCAATCCCAAGCTGTCCTGCTCTTTGTATGCAGAACTTACCATTTGTAATTACAGCTGCCTTTGGCACTTAAAGGCAAAGGGGAGTCTCACTTAAATTTAACATGTTAGCAGAAAATGCCACTGTGAACCATGTTTTATTAACTGAACATGTAGCAAAGTAAACTGAACTAGTTTTCCTGTAAAAAGTGAGAACACTTTGATGAGCTTTCTTCAGCAATTATGTATTAGGCTAACCAGAAGTGATGACTAAGATTTTCTGAACAAGTGCTTTAAGCCAGAAAAGTGTTTGAAATCACTGGGAATAATAAGCTAAACCTAAAATACTTGCTAGTTCTCCCTTCCATGTTGATATGAAGAGTCCTGTTGCTGGACGTGGCAGTGTTTAGTTGCCAAAGATGAAAGTGAGCTTGCAATTTGAGTATGTTTGAATTTTAGTTTTATAGTACTTGGGGGAATCCAGATGTAAACTATTTTTAGGCTATCTTTAAAACAGGGAAAGAGCCCCAAACAAATCTCATGTTGTTGTTGGGAAAAAGCAACTGTCTGCTTGTTTTGTGATATTTATAGGTTAACTAGATATGGGTTTAATTCCATGGTTCCTTTTTTTATTTTCCTAGAAATTCTCCTACTTTCAAATCCTTTGAGGAAAAAGTTGAAAACTTAAAGGTAAGAATTACTAAAACACCTTGATGATTGTGGAGCTGTGGATGTGGAGAAAAGACTCAAGTGGATTCTGGGCAGCCCATTTTTTAGTTACTGGTAAACTGTTGAAGAGGTGCTTAGATGAACATACTTTTAAGTACTGTGGAAATGGTTTCTCTGCCTAATGATTTGCAAATAAAATAAAGGGGTGCCTGCACCTCATACAGGAGGATGCCTTTAGAAGAACTAATAGCCAGCTAACCTCCACAAACAGCTGGTGTTAGGTATCCAAAATAATTAATACCTAATGCGAGGTATCCAAAATTGTCTAGGCTTTTATTTCACACCTTTCCAGGGACTAATAGCCTACACAGGAGAATAGCTTGGGATACATCTCTCATTTCTGGCATAAAAGACAAAAGGTCTTTGTGTCTTAATTTAAACTTTACTCACAAAAGCCTCAAGTGCCAGAAACAACCATTAATAACTTCTCCAGGTAAAAAATCACTTTAAAAATAACTAATCTGTGTAGTCGGAACCAGATTTGACTTCTCCTGGGCACACTGGGCTGGATGAGAAGCATGCAATTGATAGCAAGGGGAACTAGGCCTTGCAACTAATTGTCATTAACACCCTTGCAGTCCCACAGGGTGTATGCTGTAGAGGGAAGTGAAAAGGCAGACATTACCTGGAGAGAGTAAAATAGTTGCTCTGCTCCTCTAAAGGTCTCAGGAATTGCTGTTGAGACTCAAAACTGTCCGAAGCTCTTTCTTGAGAAATAGGGAAGCGAGTTTTAACTCTGAATCTGCCAAAGACTTAATGGCTTGAAAGGCTGCATACCTTTATCCATTTGTAACTGAGGGTGTGTCAACCTTTGGACTCTGGAATCAGCCCTGGAATAAGGGCTGCTTCATGTATCTCAAAGTCAAAGGGAGACTGCTGTGTTAATCTGCTGGTGAGTGTTTCCTGCCAGATATGTACAGATTTGTTCTAAGAATATTGTGGAGGTCTCTTAGACCTGGAAATCTGCTTTGTTGAAGAGAGTTATTAAACTCATGCAGAGCTACTGGTTTTGTACAGTTGAGCACGTTTGGCATGCCAAGTAACTGCTATGCTATGTTGGGGCTCTCTCTGTGTTCTAGTCTAAAGTTGGAGGAAGCAAACCTGCCGGGGGAGACTTCGGAGAAGTTCTCAACTCTGCTGCCAATGCCAGTGCCACAGAAACTATTGCAGAACAGACAGAGGAAGAGACCCACTGAGATTTCTGTCTCTGTCCTGCTACCCACTGCCAGATGCTGCAAGCAAAAACCAAGCACACTTGTAACATTCTCTGCGCTCTTTCCACCAGATGTGCTTTTATGTAGCACGTAGTTATTTTACCCGATTAACTAATATCAAGCTTGTATGTGGGTTCAAAATATTTTTGAAACTAAAATACATTGTTTGGGGTTTTGTGTGGGGAGGGGAATTTCTATGCCTTTTAAGCATTTAAAGGAATTACCTGTAATTTGAAGGCAACCTTTAAAATATAGCAATGAAAAAAAAAAACCTCTTTTGAGAAGTGAATTATATTGTACAGATACTGTGGATACATAATTTCTTTTCAATCTGTAACTACTGCTCAACTTAATCCTTATGAATCTACTGCTGCTGCCAAACTGAAGCTTGTTACTTCACTCCCTTGTGATTGTTTCAGTTGAGTGTTGCCTGCAAGGGACACTGGACTAGGAGACCAGACAAGGAGGAAGCATCACTCCCAGCTAAAGAAAGGACTTCAGTTTCAGCACCTGCTTTACACAAGTTGTAGCAGGATCACACATGGGTAGGAATGTACTGTCTTATGAGCGTGTTCCTCATACAGCAGGTGTGGATAGGTAATACAGAACATCTCAAACTTACCCATCTGTCCGTGCATTGTTCACCTAGGAAACTTCTGACCAATGCAGGTGGAAGCAAGATGTCTCATAGTGCTGGTTTGGTTCAGTCACCATAACATTTTCAGTCTTGTTTTTTGTACAGGATATCACTGTGGTAAGATAACACCTTTCTGAATGTTACACCAGTCACAAATAGATTAATCTTCATTCACAGGTGGTGGTGTCACATTCACACTAACAAAGCATGGACTGGAAGAATAAGCCTGACCCCAGAAGGTGGTTCTTTTTTAGTCATCAAGAGAATTGCTCCTAAATCCTAATGTTTCCCTTGCAGGCTGAACCCTGAAAACATCTGCTACACTGTCTTACTCTTTTTTATGTATTTAAGGCCTGTACCTCAGGCAACACCCCTGTTCCTGACCTCAGAAGTCTGTTTTGAGAGGTACACAGTGTCATCTCTCAGCATAGTTTTCTTAAAAGATCTGTTCTCCTACATCTTGTTTTGTCTGCTGTACTCCTCAAATTTCTTGTGTTTCGTGTGTTTCTGCCACATGGTTAGAATATTTTATCACTGTGCTTAGAACTGGAAACAAGTTTTACTACATTTGTGTGAAATCCATGAAACTTCAACTGCAGACACAGGTGTCTGGAGGAAAAACATTGGCTCCTGACAACTTTGCTAGCATGTCAGATGTAGAATGTATGCTTAATTACAATGTGAGAAGCTTAATAAAAATCTGTATGTGAGGAATTTATTGTCCTGTGAACATGGAGGATAATGTAAATAAGTAAGGAAATTTTAATTGAAACAGTACTTTAAGTTTGGTTCAAAGCAGTGCTGATACATACTACAGTACTGGGGGGAATCTTGGCATTTCTAGAGAAGACTGAGCCTAGGTTGCCTTCTAGTGGCTTACATAAAATTACAAAATCACACAATTTTTAGGGTTGTAAGGGACCTCTGGAGTTCATCTAGTCCAAACTCCCTGCTGAGGCAGGGTCACCTCTAGAGCAAGTTACACAGAAGGTGTCCAGGTGGGTTTTGAACATCTCCAGGGAGTGAGAGTCCACAACCTTCCTGGGCAGCCTGTTCCAGTGCTCTGCCACTACATAGAATTAAACTGCCCTGGTTACATCCTGAAGTTCAGAAAATGGGTTGACATGTTCCTTCAGCCTCTGACAGCTCCACCTTAACAAAGGAACAGAGAACTGAATGGTATAGAGAGAATGCAGCTCTTCCTTTTTTGGGCCAGTTCCATGTAGGACAGGTTCTTCTGGAACATGGTCCTCATTGGATGGGGCTTTTATTTATTTATCTAACTGACAAAGAAAGGTCATCTAGTCCAGAGTTGAGCTTTATGTATTCTGAAGGAAGGCTTATTTTTTTAAGGCCACCCAGCAGTTCTTTTATTATAACACATTATTACACTCCCAGCAGCTTCTACTGCATCTTCCTCTGCCCACACTTTCCTTTCCTCGAGTGCAGGTGCCCTTGGGGGGTGCTGTGACCACTGAAGCTTTGCTTTGAGGGCTGGTGTGCTAATCACAGGATCAATTAGGCTGCAAAATACCTCTGAGATCAGTGAGTCCAACCTATGACCAAACAGCACCTTGTCAACTAGACCATGGCACTAAGTGGAGCACCAAAGGGAATGGCAGAAGGTTGTGTCAGGGTACATTACAGGGATATTACATGATTTTTCACACAGAGGGTGGTTGGGCACTGGAACAGGCTCCCCAGGGAAGCGGTCACAGCACCAAACCTGACAGCGTTCACGAAGCATTTGAACAACGCCCTCAGGCACGTGGTGTGGTTGTTGGGGTGTGCTGTGCAGGACCAGGAGTTGAACTCGGTGATCCTTTTGGGTCCCGTCCACATTAGGTTATTCTATGAAGTGCCACGTCCAGTCCTTCCTTAAACACCTCCAGGGACGGTGACTCCACCCCCTCCCTGGGCAGCACATTGCAATGAGTAATTACCTTTTCCGTGAAGAAATTCCCCCCGATTCCAACCCCCCCCGTTCCCTGGCGCAGCTCCAGCTCTGTGCCCCATGCAGCCGCTGTCGCCTGGGGGCAGCGCGGCGCCCGCCGTTCCTCACCCAAGATGGCGCCGCCCGCCTCAGCCCGGCGCGCTGCGCCTGCGCCCGGGCTGGAAGTACCGCCCCTGCTTAGTGATGGCGGCGGTGCTGTGGGGCCGCACGGCCCGGCCATGGCGTGTGGTGGTGCCCGCGGTCCGCAGAGGCAGCGGGGCCGCGCCGGGGGCCGCCGAGAACTCCCCGCAGCGAACGGAGCAGCGCCCGAGCAGCGGCACGGCGGGCTCTGGGTCCCGGCAGGTGAGGGCGCGAAGGGATCGAGCCGGGGCAGCGTCCTCTACTCGGCCCTAGTGAGGCCACATCTGGAGTGCTGTGTCCAGTTCTGGTCTCCTCAGTATAAAAGAGATGAGGAGCTGCTGGAGAGGGACCAGCGGAAGGCTAGAAAGATCATGAGAGGTCTGGAGCATCTCTCTTATGAGGCAGACTGCGGGAGCTGGGCCTGCTCAGTCTGGAGAAGACAAGACTGAGAGGGGATCTCATCAATACATATAAATACCTCAAAGGCAGATCTCAGGAGGATGGTGCCAGAGTGCTTTCAGTGGTGCCCAGCGACAGGATGCGGAGCAGTGGCCATAAACTAAAGTAGAAGAAGTTTCACCTGAACGTAAGGAAGAAGTTCTTTACACTGAGGGAGGCAGAGCACTGGAACACGCTGCCCAGGGAGGCTGTGGGGTCTCCCTCTCTGGAGACATTGAAAACCCAGAAACCTACCTGGATACATTCCAGTGTCACCTGCTGGTGGCCCTGCCTTGGCAAAGGGGTTGGACTGGATGATCTCCAGAGGTCCTTTCCAACCCTAGTGACTCTGTGATTCTCTTTTCTCACCACTTCACCCTGCATACTAACTAGCCTACAGAAACATGGACAGCTCATATTTCTTTTTAACATGCTCTTACAAAAATGTAATGTAGAAAGCACGCAAGCAGTTTTGGTTGTGTAGAAAGCAAGGTACTGTGGCATGGGCAAAGCTATATTCTGGCTTTTACAGGCTGGTAGGGAGGATGTGGAAAACCTCTTAAGGATTTTATTTGGTCTGATCAAAGACCTGTTAAACCAGTATTCCAGAGACTTTTAGTGGAAATATAAAGGCTTTTACGAGTCAAACACCTATAGAATTGTCCATATGTGAAGCCAGCAAAAGAAACAGCAGGACAAGGGTTGAAAGGATGCTGCATATTAATGTGAAAAACACAGTTCTCTGTGAAGCTGTCCTTGGCAGTAAAATTAAGATGGTGTGCTTGGCAAGGCCTGCACTCTGATAAGCTGCAGCTCGAATGATTTGTTGGGAGCAGACCCTGCTCCTGAAGTGCACAAAGAGGGTTACAGGATTGTGTCCCATGCCTTATGTACCATTTGTTTTCCTGTTACTCCACCATGAATCAGTCATGGAGAGAGAGATGGTGAGCAGCAGTCTGCTATTTACTGAGGCTGCAGTACGTAGAATTCTGGAGCAAAGGATCACCTCGTAAACAACTGTTGACTCCTGAAGGGTGTAAAACATTTGTCCAAAACCTAGTTCACCATTGCCGAACAGGAATAATGTCAGAGGTGTGGTGAGGCCTTGATAGGTGGCAGCCTTCGTCCCCGGTGTTGTACCCAAATGGTTTTTCCCCAGATGCTTGTTGGGAATCCAGGGATATGGGAATGTGAGTGGATGGAACTTGGGAAAGAGTGAGTAGTAAAATAAATACAGCAATTTTGTGAATAACCATCACTTTCTCTAGCGGTGCCTTGAGTTTTGTCATGCTGATTTTCCCCACAGATTGTGACAGTGCCCATTAGCACACATGTAGGGAAACAGGAAAAAGCTGTGTGTGTGTACTGACATATTTCAGAATATCTCCTCCAAGCTGAAAAACCCTGACCTCTGATTATTCCTCAGGTGGAAGTGATTCCATGCTGGTATTTATCCTTGACAGTCATGTTTTTGTAACTTTTTCAGTTGTGTTTGACCACACCTGTGGCTGAGATTACTTGAAGTGCACCCAGTAGGATATGGAAATTAAAGCTGTGAATTATTATGGCAGGACTGGTTTGATACTGGAGGTGTAGAACTGGAAATGCCTGTCACTGAATCCAAGACCTGATATCCCAAATTACTGCATAATGTATAACATTCTGTTTTCCATTGAAAGTCCACACTAGCAAGGCTGGCTGTGCAAAGATTAAAGGTTTGCCTAACTCAGGGGCTCAGGTGGTGTCCAAGGGGATGGATGTCCTCAGAAAAGTTTAGGAACAGTGTCACTTGATGTAGCTGTAGGAGATACTGAATGCTACTTTGGGGATTTGGGGGATTGATTTGTCCCCCTTTTTGTTTTTCTGTTGGAGTGAGTAGCTGGAAATATTTTCTATCTACATACTCAGTTTTTATCTGTTAATGAATTGTCATCAAGCCTTTAAAGCTTCTTAACTAACTCAAACGTTACATTGTATTCACAACACAATTTTTAAGTGAAACTGCATACGTAAATATACTAATAATAATACTATAATATAATATAGTATTACTAATAGTAATACTGCATATGTAAATATAAATAATGCATTACCAGAAGTCAGACTAGGGTTTTAAAATGAATATGTGGACCACAACTCTGAATTTCTCTACACTTAGCTGAGCTACTTTTCCACTTGAACCAGAGGAAAGAAAACTTGCTTTGCAGTGCCTAGTGATGTTCAATGCATAACAATGAGATGAAGATTATCATGAGTCTACTTTCATGCTGTTCTTAGCCCAGGTGGTGCTCAGTGAGTCTGAGTGTGATTAATGTTTATTCAGTGATTGCTCTTTGAAGAGTCTACAGACGAAGGAGTGGATTTTGGTGAGAATGAGTTAGCAGTGGAAGGTGGCATGAAACAAGAGGGAAATGAAAGGGATCTGACTGCAGTGTGATCTGTTCATTTTGTGTAGTTTTCTTGAAATCACATTATCACCACTTTTAGCTGATATTTGATTGCTAGAAAGTGTGTTGTTTGGTAAATAAACTTCCCTCAGCCGGGAGCAACCCTGATGCTACTCTGATAAAGCTGGGTAGTACTTACGGGAGGATGCACTGGATGCTGATGGAAAAACTCAAAGATTTAGAAGATCTTTTGATAAGATCCTTCTAAGTGGAACAACATGCTTCACTCAGGAGAGGGTGTGGTGGCTTTAGCTGCAGTCCCTTTCTGGGGTACCCAGCAAATGCAGGATCTGCTCTTTGAAGCAGGAGGAATGTCTTGCTCATCCCTTGTCTGAGCTACAATCAGGGGAAAAGTCATGTTCCTTATCTCAGATGACAAGTGCTGCCTGTCTTTTGCTGTGCTTCAGAGCCAGAGGTGTTTGGATTCTTTGTGTTTCTCTTTCTTTTGGGAAGAGGCTTGATAATGTTCCTGTATAGGTTTCCTATGTCAGCTGTTCCTTCATTTTTGAAACTGGATGAACTGGCTGATATTTGGTTGGCAGTGGCTTAATTTCGCAAATATAAGTGAACTTGATAAATGCACATGTTGACACATGTTTGTCTTCAGATGATTCAAAAAGCATGATGATATTTTTTCTAGGTAGCTCTTTAAGTTTTTTTTGCAGCAATGTGTGATGCTGACCTTACCTCAGAGTTGCCTGGTGGTGTCTCTGCTGTGCTTGTAATTTTTTAAGTGTTTGTGTTTTGGCTTTTACCTTCAGTTTACAGCCCTGTTGTTACTGTTTTGTAAATAGTGAAACTTATAGACAAGGCACTTAAATGTTGATTAAAATTGTTGAAAAGGTAGCAACTTGGTAAGCCAAATATCCTGATAAACCCACATGAGATTTGTCTACAATAGGCAACTCATTTCTTACTGCATTTTCCTTCTGCATTTTTATATATAAGTTTTGCATTACAAATTGAACAAAAAAAAAAAAGACAGGTTTGAAGTTCTTTTTTTCTCTATGGAATTGCTTAACAAAATCTTTTAGAAGGACACCAAATGCTTTACATGTTACCTTAATTAATGGATTAAAGCTGCTTGCCTAGTAAAATAGGAAACCTTGTCTTTAAGAAGGATGTGATAATTTTTGGTACAGGTAGAGAAATGGTTTTTGAGCTGTATTGGTAGCTCAGTTACCAAAGTTCGAAGAAAATGTAAGAATAAAGTAACTAAGAATAAATGCACTTTTTTTCTTCACTGTGAACTAAGTAGTCTAAAAATGTTTAAAATATGAGTGGTGAGGTTTGTCAAGTGTCCTTTTAGGTAGAAATGGGCTATCCTTATGTGAGCTTTGCTGCTAGTCTGCTGTGTGTGTGTCACAGTGTGATGAGCTGCTCTGCTGGGACTTTTTAATGTGAGAGTAGCAGGGTACAACCACCAGGCGGGTGTCAGGGGCTGGTTACCCGCGCAGAAAGTTGTCTTTGCTCAGAAGGAGGGATCTGCAGCCCCTGTCTCGGCCAGGCTGCTGGGCGCAGCCGGGCAGGGATGCTGCGTCAGGGGCTGGGTGAACATCCCCGCCCGGCACAGCAGAGGGCACCGCTTGTTTCCAGATGTCGCAGGAAAAGCAGCACGTTTGAGGAATTTCCTATTTAATTCCTTGAATGCCGCGTTTGAAGTGAAAGCATTTATTAGGAAGAAACGTAACTGATTTTGTCTGAAGTTCAGATAGAAGGGATTGGATTGCTATCAGTACATTATAATAACTAATTTTTGAAAGAGAGAGAATAGAAATTATTCTTCCAGACACGTACATATTTCTGAATTAACTTAGCCACAGATGCTTTGCTGAAAGGATTCGTAAGTTTGAGGAGGGTGTCTGTGTATTTAAATGTCTTGTCACTATTTAAAAAATAAAATATCAGTATTCATTAAGAAAGAAAATGAAAAATTATTTTAGTCGGTCATATAAAGAGCTGTTTTAGCTGTTTATTTTTTAGGGGAGAAATGAAAAACTAGAACGCAAAAGTGACAGTTTTAAAGGACTGTATTACATTTCTGACAGCTACATGGGTTTCTTTATAGAGAATGTGTAGTTGTCTTGCTTGTGCAGTATCTGGGCATCCTCAGGGTAAAATAATATGTGACACTGGATGTTTTGAAATCAAATAGTAAAAAAAGATTCAGAATTATTTTCATCTAATAATTGATAGGAAGTATTTCTCTCAATCTCTATTCCCACCTAAGTTGGCATTTAGAAGATGATTTTTCTGAAGTTGCAGTTATTTGAAAGCAAAAATGCTGATTAATACTTAGTGCAATTTTCACTTGTAATTTTCACAGTGTAATATTTCTTAGGACACCCGTAATCTTTGTGTAGCTGGAATGCTTTGCTAGTGCTAATAA
This sequence comes from Machaerirhynchus nigripectus, assembly GCA_013397975.1. Classification (NCBI taxonomy): domain Eukaryota; kingdom Metazoa; phylum Chordata; class Aves; order Passeriformes; family Dicruridae; genus Machaerirhynchus; species Machaerirhynchus nigripectus. Next base: position 786,589 of record VZRQ01018916.1, on the reverse strand, counting down.
ATAACTAATAAATAACATTCTTGGTTTGATTACAAATATAATGGCGTTTTATGAAACCTATATGCCAAGCACAGAGGTTACTCTTTTAGGTGGATTATCTTCTGAACAGCATTCAGGTGCTGGAAACAGCTGACTAACAGAGAGGGACTTGCCAGTTGTGGGGTTTGTGGGATCTGGAATGAGTACTCTTTACCTGGAAGTTTCTCTTGATTACTTTGCCAGATTGTAATTCTGCATTTGAGAAACTTGGGTTTTGTGTGCTCGTGCTATGCTGTGAACACGTCCTGGTGCTTTCAGGTTCATGCTAAATAAGGACTGTGTCTCAGCCTTCTCAGCATCCTCTCAGCTGGATCTGCTCGAAATGCTGGTTTGTATTAAAGTAGGAATGAGCCTGTTTGTCCTTCTTTTGCATGTTCAGTTACATAAAGTAACAGGAAAAAAAAGTATGCTTTTAAATTTTAGTCATGTGTGTCACTGTATATAATACCAAAACACCCAGACTCAAACACGATAGTGTAAACCTTTGACTCTTCTGATAATGGGCAGGGATAGCCATAATTGTCTAAAAAAATCACCTTAATTTGCATTTACTCTGATAACACAATATTTGTTGTAGGACATATAAGAGTAGTCTATTAATTGAAAAAATTGACATTTGTTTTATGAACAGTACTGCTACACTTGAGTTAGCAGCATGTAATAAGGCATTGGTAACTTAAATATGTTTACACAGTATTTTGAATAATTATGCTTTTTCATGAGTTGAAGAACAGTTTGTATACTTCATCTCGATGATAAAGTTGAGAAATACCCATTTTCAAATAGAAGAAAGCTGCAAATAGCTTTTTCAGTGGAGATTTCTAGACAACAAAGAAATTTTGATACCAAAAGTACAGTTCAGGAAAACCTGTTGAATATGCACAGCATACAAATCCTATTCCTGTGATCTTTTTTGAGATTTACATGATCCTACTTGAAAAGTGTAATTATGAGAGATATAGTTTTCACCATGGTATTTTACTGGTTTAGTACTATATGTATTCGGTTAATTGTTATTTGCATCTCTTTTAAAAATGTGCTTAGTTCACAATATTGCATTGTTCATTATTATGAGGGCAATATATATACAGATACATACATTTAAGCATATTATGTGTTCTCTGCACAGCTGAGATATTTTTCATTAGAAGTTGTTCTGGATGCAAATATTAAACTAGGTGTGGAATATGCTGTATTCATCAGTCAGCATTGCAGTGAGTACCAAAATATGGAGCTTGATGGAAGGTTGTTAATGAACATAAACTTATATCAAATAGTGTGTGATGAAACTTCTGTTGTTTTTAAAGTTGACGTGTAATCCTTTCCTAATCTGCAATTAAAATATAATTTTAAACACTTTCTAAAAAAGTATAATTTCACTATGGGAAGTTGGCTTAACATTTGTGTCTGTAGCCAAGCAAAATCTTCCAATGCTCTTTGCCAAGTATGACAACTCTTATAACTTCCTATAACTGTGTTTGCTTCCTTTTGGACAATGCTATTAAATATGAATAACCCTTTTCTTGGTAAAACTGAAGTTTAGTCCTCTATATATTTCTTCCTTTTAGGATGAGAAATGTTGGTAAACAGGAACTATAACTTGGATAAGTTGGAAAATGAAGATACTCTTCAGTGAATTTCAAAATACCCCTGTAGATATTTTTGTGCAGTAGCCTCTTTCTTAGTTAGTTACAGTTCTTCCTATGTGGAAGTCGGTAAAGCAGTACAGTTCTTATATTTCATCTTTAGGAGCATGGTATTTGCATTGTTGAAAGTATGACGCGTACTTATGTAACTGAAGCTTAGATTATTGGTTTTTAGGCTGGAGATGATCACTGGGGCCATCTAGACTGACTTTGACTGACATAAGGCACTGAATTTCAGCCAGAGACTTTTGCATTTACCCCAGCAAGTGTATTTCAGATAAATTTGTGGACTTTAAAAATTGATAAATAGCCTTTGCTCTCTTGTGAGACCCCGCTTGGAGTACTTCATCCAGTTATGGGGTCCCCAGTATATGAAGGATGGAGCAAGTTCAGAGGAGGCCACGAAAATGATCGGAGGGCTGGAGCACCTCTCCTGTGAAGAAGACAGGCTGAGGATTGGGGTTGTTCAGCCTGGAGAAGAGAAGGCTGTGGGAAGACCTTACTGTGTAGTGTCAATATACAGTAAAAAGTCCTCTCTCAGTCTTTATTAGTAGGGCCTGTAGTGATGGGAAAAGGGGCAATGTTTTTAAACTGGAAGAGGGTGGATCTAGGTTGGCCAAAAGAAAGAATGGTGAGGGTGGTGAGGCACTGGAATAGGAAGCTATGGATGCCCCATCCCTGGCAGTGTTCAAGGCCGGGTTGGATGGGACTCTGAGCAACCTGGTCCAGTGGCAGGTGTCCCTGCACATGGCAGGGGCCGTTAGCACTAGGTGACCTTTAAGGTCCCTTCCGGCCCAAACCATTCTGTAAGAAAAGTGTCAATTGTAAAATGTGTGTGTAAGAAAGCAACATCAAAGTTTCTTTCCAGTGTTACTTCTGGTGTTTTCAGCCTTATGAGGGCAGTTGGATATCCAGTTAACATAACTATCTAAATGGGATTTCCTAGAGGCTTTTTATTAGTGTTACTGTCATTTATTTAGGACTAAATTGATAACTAAAGTAGGATATTCTTCATATTCCAGTGCTTACAGCTTGGCTGATTTCGAATTGAGTAGCAAGAGCAGCTCTAAGTTCACCGGTTTACAACTAAGACTTAAAATACTGTCAGATTGTTTTGTCCAAGCTGCAAAGAAGGCTTATGGAGTAGATCATGCTGTCTCAGATGTTCCACAGGGGAGAGGGTGCTCTTCTCCAGAGAATTCAGTTCAGTATGCTCACAGGTATGCTGGGATTTTGAGAATTCCAGCACACTATATGCAGCAGGCACTGTGAGACTTTACCTTCAAGTTAGCAGTGAGAGTGGAGTTCTGTGCCTATGCTCTTTAAAGCCCAATCCTGAAGTATTAACAAAAACAAGGACTCAGGGCTTTTATGAGGAGGTTTTTACAAAATGCTACTAAGCTTTTACAATAAAATCCAAAATCCACCAAAAAATCGTAATATTTGGAGTGAAGTTGGAATGATGGTTTGCCAACACACTTAGTTATTGCTTCTCATCAAGGGATGGTTAAATGCTTCATTTCAGCTTCTTACTTCCAACCTATTTGGCTGAAGAGTTTTGTTTGGTTTGCTTTTAAAAATAAAACCATATTTCTTTACTGTGCTGAGGAGAACGTATGGATGGTCCTCTTTTGATTGAAACAGCAGAAGTTTGCTTTGCTTTCTGGTAGTTCTTTAGGGGTGCTTGTATTTTTAAAATTATGACGAGAAATAACTCTGGACAATTAAAACTTGAAGTATGCAAAGTTTTTGAAAGTCAATAAACATTTAATAAAGAATGAAAATATAACAGTCAATTTCCCTCTTACAGGCAGAACAGAGCTGTTTCCCTTGCTTTTTCCAATAATAAAATCTGAAAGTTTTTTTCTCTCCAAATGTTAAAGTTTTGGAGGAAAGTCTTCTAGTGCTCACTGTGTTCTTCTTGAATATCACTATGTAGTGCCACATTGTATTAAAAAGTGGTTCTGTTTTCTTCTCTCCTCTCCTACTTTTTTCAAAACTTACCTTTAAAATGTTGGGTACAGATACTATCTATGTTTATTCCAAAACTATAGCATTTGGAGTTTGCTACCATTGATGGTGCAAATCAAATCATTACTCAGACTGGGAGGAAATGAAGGATTATGGTGTCTGCTAGAATTCTTAGTTATTTCTTCTGTTATTTTATTTATATTATAATATTCCTGTTATTTCTTCTACTGGCCTGTAGATACTAAATAATTAATATTAGATGAGAATTCTTGTAACTAAAGTAATTCCCTTATAGAATTCTGAACATCCTAGCTGGTGTGCAAGTGCTGTCTTCATGGAAATTTGGCCTTGTAACAATTGTCGCATAGGAAGTGATTCATATGTAGCTTTTTATAAATATCTTGTATATATATGTATATATATGTGTCTATCTTGTAAATATCTAGCAGGGAAGCTTCCAGTTTTCTCCTTGACTGCTCTCAAAGCTCTTCTTTGTGACTTTGCAGTCATTAATCTTAGATTTTTCCCTAAATTACTGCTTTGAATCACAAATCCTCATTTTATGCTTTCTGTTTGGACTATTTCCCTTCAGCAGTTTTATTAAATAACACCAATCTTGCATTTGTTTAAGCTTTGTTCAGTATTTAATCTTCAAAACCTTTTGTTAACTAGAAGTTTGAATCAGTTCTTCACTTTAATCTTTTTGTATAGAATAAAGTGGAAAAGTCTCTTGTTTAAAGGAAACTGAAGAGGTCTTCCTTGTCTTTGTGGTTGCCCACTTTGGGTTGTAAATTGAATCTGTGGGGAAACAGCATAAACTTCAGTTGTGTGATATATTTTTTCTATGGAACAAAACCTCAGGCCACTCATTGGGGAGGTATTCTGGGGACAATGAATGCAAAACAGACTGTGGACTTTAAAAGAATAGACTCTGTGTTCATACTGTCTTTGGTTATAATTGTGCCTGTGCTGTATGTGGGGTGATATGCTGTTATTTATGAGCCTTAGTAGGTGAATTTTGTGGCTGTTGTATTTAGTTATGTGTATGCTAAATCCTATGTCCTTGTTTATCCTTATACAGCTCTGCCTAATCCAATCTTCCTATTTTCTACTCTGTTCATAGTTTCACCTGTCTGTTTTATCCATAAATATTTGGAGATTTTAAATAATAGTATTTAAAAATCTGCCTTGGTACATATTGTAGAATTAAACATTGAGCTTCAAAAAAATTCTAAAACAGCCATACACATTTTTGAATCACTGGTGTCATGCTGATGTCTATTGTATGTGTTGTCCATGTACGAATGGCGTGTATTAACAAGCAATTTGAAGATTGTCTTCCTTAATGCTGCGCAAGATGAATATCATTGGCAAATAAGAGGGTAACAAGTAATTTGATACTTTTTCCAGTGCTTGTCAAATACTAGAATAGAGATGGAGAAGAGATGGTTCCTGTCTTTGCATTACTGTTCATATTCAAGTCCAAATGATGCTCCTGAGTTATATTTCATCTTGGACCTCTGATTTCATAGAATCATAGGATGACCTGAGTTGAAAGGAACCTTAAGGATCATCTAGTTCCAACCCTCCTGCCATGGGCAGGGACACATTCCACTAGACCAGGTTGTTCAGAGCCCCATCCTACCTGACCTTAAGCACTTCCCGGGCTGGGGCACCCACAGCTTCTCTGGGCACCTTGTTCTTCCATGTACTACAGAATACAAACAAGTCATGTACTGTATATTGCAAGTACAATTATTGTTTACTCTTTATTGTTTACTCTTTATTGTTTACTCTTTCTTGTTATATCTGTTGATAATAAGCAAGTAGGTGAACCCCTGGCCTGCAGAGCTATAGCTTGTGTTGTTTGAAAAAATAATGGGAGGCACAAGTCTTCTTCAGGTGTAGGTTGTATAATACTTCTTCGGTGTAGGTTGTATAATACTGTAGTTACTGCTGTATACTGAGGTGGTTACTGATGGTGTTTTCTGCATCTCAGGGTGTATCTAAATTGTGGTACAGGGTTTAAAAAATTTGAATGCAGTAAAAGAATGATGATGTTCCTTGGGTAGAAGTACAAGTGATAGAGATCCAAGGTGGGCAGTGTGGGATGTTTTGCCCAGTGCAGAACTACTTTAGAAGAGGAGACAAAAGGTCTGTGACTGCTTGAGGTGTGGAGGGCTGTGCAGGTTTAGTGGGAATGCTGTCTTGGTAGAAAATGGCTGTACAGTGGAGTGAGCCTGAATATTCAAAGCTTAGTTGGTTTTTTAGGAATGTAGATTAGGCACTTACTAGAGGTTGGCTAGTAAATATTGAGTATTTAGAGTAAATAAGTAATAAATGATAATGTCAGCTCTTATACTTCTAAAATATTTTTTCCCTAAACTTTTTATTCTAATACAGGAAGCAGAATTTTTTCTTTGGGAAAGCTCTAAAATCACTGGTCACTGCTAGGCACAAAGTTGGTAGAGAAGTTACGTGAACTTATTTGGTCAAGGGAAGACTGAGAGCTGTTCACCCCTGAGAGGAGTTAAAGGTGTGATGCCTAAAGTTTGAGTGGTATTCTGAGATGAGAATAAGATGCATGGAACTTCTCAGTAAGGACTCATCATCATTAGAACAAATAGTTTAATGTATAAAAAGGAGGCAGGACCTGGAGAAAATGCTTTGAGATGTAATTGCTTGTATGCTTGTATGTTGAAATTTCAGTCACTGTAGTCATATGTCAGTCCTCTTGGTGCTCCTCATGAGTGTTCAATGCTGTTTTTGGGACAGCTTCAGTGTCTGGGAAACTGTGTTGGTGAAAACAAAGCTTGATGGTTATTCTTTCATAAATTCAGGAGAGTTCTGAAGTTTGCAATGCTTCTTGTGCTGTTTCTGGACGGAAGGCCTTTAACTGCTAGATGTCAGATTTTTGTGGTCCTGCTGTCTTTATGGTGATACTCTTCCGCATGATGGAGTTTTGACTTAAATACAGCTTGTTGCATTCAAGTAAAAAGTAGTAAAAGAAAAAAATTGGTAAATAAACTGCATTAATCACTATGAGCTGTTACCCTAGTAATGCCTTCAACACTTAAAAAAATCCTGGGATATAGGTTTATATCTAAGCAACAGGGCACACTTCCAGTATTTATAAGGTATGGAAAATTAAGGTTTGCTGGGCTAGTAGATAGTGGAATTTTTTAGGTTGCTTGTTGAAATAGGTGTCTTACCAATATATACTTGTTCAGTGGGCTGGTTAATATATTTGATTTTGTTTTAATATCTTTATAGCAGGCTCTAATCAACTTTCCTAAGTAAAAGAGTACACGTTGAACGTGATCTCAGAAGGTTATCTGTTCAGACCCCTTGTTCCAAGCAGGATAAACTTAGTTCAGGTTGCTCAAGGCCTTTTCCAGTCCCATTTTGGGTATCCAAGCTGTTGGGGCCCTTACTTTTGAGGCATCACACCAACTTATTACTGCAAGTTGGTTTTTCCATTTTGTTGTGTTGTGTAATTAACTTTGGACAGAAAGGTCTGTCTAGCTATGGATGACAGTGCTGAGGAAAACAGATTTGATAGTTACAAAGTGTTGTGCTCTTTGCACGTTGCTTGATGTTAATATGTCTTTCACCCCTTAATTTCACCCCTGTAGCAATCAGATTACCAATCTCCCATCTCTTCTCATCCGTATCTGTCACATTCCAGTGTGCATTCTACTTGCCTTTGCAAGCAGACATAAAGCACGTAGCCTGGGTTTTCAGATATTTTGCTCAGTGGGTGGGATAGGGCCACCCTGCTTGTACAGTCATAGGCTTTGCTCCAGAAATAGTATGTTACATTCCTCCATTGGAGTTACTTCTTTTGTTTGGATCCTACTGGGGTTTAAATCTATGACTTTTCCCACTCTGTGGTTAATATGTATCATCTTGGAGAGTTCTGTTGCTGGAAGAGCTGCTGTTTTTTCATTGAACTATGCACACTGGAAGTGATTGGTATCCAAATATTTATCAAAAAACCGTTAAAATCCAGAAATTGAAAGCAAAATTAAACAGATTTGGTATTTAAGAAGGAGGGTAAAAAGAAGTCTTTATACTTCAGGTACTTGAAAAGAATGTGCCATTTGTGCTTCTGAATTTTGTAATAATCTTCAGTTTTTGTGACTTGACATGTTATCAATGCATCATCTATTAGAGCTGCATGGCCAACACTCCTTGAGAATCAGAGAAGTAGAGTGCTTAATAAAGTGTGTTGCCCTGTTATTGTACAGTCTTACTGTTTTTCCATAATGCTGCTGTGGAGAATCCAGTTAAGGAGATTTAGAAGTTGTAGAGGAAAGCACTCAAAATGTCGTTAAATCTCTTTAAATGCTTGAGATAAATTACTCTTTAATGAGATCTGCTGTAGGTTTTGCAGAAAATGGGAGAAAATACTGCGTTTTATCTCACTCTGTTTCTAGACTGTCCACAAGAGTCCCTGATGGCAGTAACTAATGGCATCTCTTGAGGATTATTGTATACATAAATCAGCTGTTTGTGCTCTTAAGAAGTTCCTCTCCAGGATGCAGAATAGAGAACACTGCAGACTTGTAGGTCCGTGACAGAATTCTAACAGATTCCTGGTGGCTTCTTGGAAAACTGTCCACAATAAAGAATGTCAAAAAATTTCTTCGTATGTTACCATTTGTATTTTAGTTTAATCTGTTTCTAGTTAGCAATGAGCACATCTGTCAGTGTGTAAAGATAGCATTTGTCTGTTGTGTACAGAGATTATTTCACAGGCAGGTTTGAACATGGGAGAATTTTTCATCCGTATTTTTTCCTGCCAGAGAATCAAAGAAGAGAGACATTATTAACTAGAATGGACCATTTTTAGGTGATGAAAACAGGAAATCCATAGGATATTAGTGGACTCATCTTCATGAAGTGCTGTGAGATTTTTTTAGTGTAGAGAGCCCTACCAAGTGTGCATTGTATGAAGGCAACATGAGTGAGGTGAATGCCATTTAATGAGTGTAATTGCCAGTTTACTGTGAATTGTATTAATTGCTTAGCAAAAAAATCTCAGTGACACTCAGTGTGTTCAGATGTAATTGCTAATGACATTTATGTAGATAATGGAGAAAAATCCCCTTCAGACCAAACTTAGAAGTTCTCTTGATCCTCTCTACTAGATCAGGCTTTTTCCAAATGATCTACATATAAGAAAAGACAGTTCATTTGGTGTTATGGATCATCTAGTGTGGTGTCTGATTCCACTAGCATTAAATTAGTTCAAACCATAGGTGGACCTGCTGATCTCCTGTTGAAGTGTCAAAACAAAGCTGCTCTTTACCAAAGGTCTGAATTTAGCTGTGGAGTATATGTTTGTTACCCTGCAATGATAACATCCTGCCATTCTGAGTGGTTTTGTTTGGTTTTTTGTTTGAGGGTTGTGAGGGGTTTTTGGTGGTTTGTTTGTTTGTTTTTTCTTTGGACCAATTATCTTATTAGTTTGCCTTTCAGTGAAGAATAATTGAAAATAATCTGGGATGATATGATAGTAATCCTTGTCATCCTGAGTTAATATTGCTGCCACGTTCTCATCTTTGCCCTTCAGTGGAAGAACTCTGAATTTTGCGCTTTTTTGTGCCTTAGTTTCCCTTGAAACAGGTTTTGGTATTTCAATATGAACATTGATTTGTAGTCCCCTGCCCAGAGAGAGTAATTTGGAGAGAGTAATTTGAAATGTTTACTTCTATTGTATGATTTATATATTGATTTAAAATTTTCTGCTGTCCTCTTAATTAATATAATAAATCACATTTAAATATGTCCTCTTACTCTTTCCAGCATTTTGGATTTTTTTCTTGGCGCACTTACAAATGCATCCTGTGTAATTAATTTTCATGTATTTGAATTTAGAATGCATTGTGAAATTCAAACAATGGTATGTTTGGAACCCTGTATGACAGTAGCTTTCCTGTGTGAGATCCTACTAATCTGTTTGTGGTTTACCATGGCCAGATGCTTTCTTTTTGTGGTGTGTGTGCACGTATGCACATGTTGCACATTTTTCAGCCCTTGTCCTTGGGATGCTGCATTTAACAGTTCCTGTTTCTGAAGCAGCAAATGTACCAGGTGTCAGATCTCTAGCTTGTAATTCCCGAGACTTTGTCCCGTCAGAACAATCTGTGCTGTTCGTGTCTTCCAGCAGAGCTGGAATTCAAAACTGTCTCTTGTTTTGACTTCTCCAAGAACAAAAGTTTCCAAAAGTACAAGTGGAAAATTATGGCATTATTCTCTGTTCATATAAAATATTGATGGATTTTCAGCATCCACTTGAAGCAGTTGATGGGAAAGTGTGTTGTTGAAGCCGGCAGAGCTCTGAACCTTTAATTGCTTGATTATTTTTTTAGTTCTTCTGCTGGTTCCAAAAAGTTTGAAATCTTATACAAAGTAATTATTATCAATTAATTCTACTAATTGTAGGGAAAATTAGTAGGTTCTAATTTTTAAAATCTGTTTATCCATCTATAAAATTATTTCCTTAGATTCACTTCTGGGTATGTATTACTTCTGAAATGCTTCTCCCTTTTCATTTGTTCCTAGCAAATAGGCTTTTCTTACTAATTGCATTTCAAACGTGACAGTCTTAAAAAGTAGTCATACTTAGGATATCAGGGACAGCATATGGGAGATTGAGTCTCACTTTAGTATAGCTGGATATTTTCACTTAGCATATGATGGTAAGCCTGTGATAGTAAGTTTTCTCAGGTTACAGAACAGAAATGTTTCACTCCATGAAGCATAGCAGGAAGGTTTATGTTCTCACATTTTCCCAAAGCTCTATGAGAAGAAACTGGCATTTTGTTTATTTCGTTACTTTGAGTTTGTGGAGTGAAAAATGAGAGAAGTGATGGGTAAATTTTTTTTTTTTAATATTAGATCCATCCTGTGCATGCTTTCTACCTTTGCTGCTTTTGCAAAATGGTTTTGTTCTTTAAAATAAGTATTATTCATCATTAAATACTTGCATAAATAGCTGCAAGGTACTAATTCAGGTTGGTTTTCACTGAGGAGATAACAAAGAGATGAGTGTTGTTCTTTTTGGGAGTATCCCCTACATTTGGAATGCATTTTTAAATTAACTTACCAGTAGTAGAACTGGCAGATGTTTTCAGGAGATGCACACTGTTATGCTTTTCTTTGACTGAATTCATGAAAGCTTTACCTTTAATGTGTAAAATGTTTGGTGTTGGAGAAAGCTACCAGATGCCTCCTTAGAAGTCTTGCTAAAAATGTGATGAACATGTGAAATCTTTACTTGTTATTCAGTGAATATATATGTTGAAATTTTAATTTAAATCCTCCTTCAGACAACATGTTTTGTGAAATGGTTTCTTCTTTTTTATTATTCATCTGTAGGTTCCTTCAGAGAAATCGGAATCCTTTGCATCCATGTTGAGACGCTCTCCTTTAATTCAGATGGGGCCTGCCAAAGACAAAATTGCCATTGGTCAAATATTCCATGTTGTAGAAGATGATCTTTACATAGATTTTGGTGGCAAGTTTCACTGTGTGTGTAAAAGACCAGAAGTTGATGGAAAGTAAGTAATAAACTTACGGTAGGTGGCTGACATCTGTAAATGGCATCCTGAAATGCTCAGCTAAAGGGACTTGAACATCTTCTGGACTGACCTTGTGTAGTTTGTGTGAATTCTGGAGATTAAACTGTGGAAGGTAACGTATTGTGAAGAATGAAAGTACGATCATAAAAAGGTCTGCATAGCTCATCATTGTCTGGAAGTCAGATTCCTTTACACATCATTGCTATCTATATTATGCCAATTTATGATGAGCAAAGGAAGTTATTGAGTGTTTAGTCACTGAAGAAAAGGGAAACAGTTGTCAAGCGGTGTTTATTAAAATACTTGGGAGTTTTGTGGGTGTGGAACTTCAATCCTGTGTAAGTAGTCTTCTTAGGCAGTAGCTATCCCTGCTAAGTATTGATACATGAGGTGATGTACTGGGGAGTTTACACGTTATTTGTGATAATACTTTTAATAGCAGATGATGAGTGCTAATGTGTCAAATATTCCGTGTTGTAGCAGGTGATTTGATATAGATTTTGGTGTCAAGGTTCACTCTATCCTGAAGTAGAACAACTGTGATGGAACTAGAACAGCTATGCAGGGGAATACGGTATTTAGAGAGCTAAAAGATGAGAAAGCAATGAATTCTAGTGGAAATAGCATTTATAAGCTTTCTGAACTGCCTTTAGCACCTTATAATTATGTATTATTCAAAGATCTCTTGTCTATTTAATTTGTCTCCAGGTTGCTTTAACACTTATTTTTTAACACACAGGCAAAACACCATATTTTCGAATTCAGAGCATCAGAATATTTTAGTCCATCTCTTTTCCCTCTCTTTTCCCTAAGAGAGGAGGAGCATCTTTGTTAATCTCCAACATCACTGTTTCTGAAACTTTAAATATGATTCCTGTGATAATCAGTTCTGAAATAGTTGATTTAACAAAAAGAGATTTAACAGAAATAATCACACGTTTGTGTGCAAGTCTGTGATAGTATTTTATCAGAGCATTTTTATACTCAACTTCTTTTTTTGACAGCTCTGCGACTTTCAGAGCAAATGTGTTTGATGTCCCAGGATGAACTGAGTCCTTTATGCCCATCCCATTTGGCAGCAGGCAAAGATTTTCTTAGTCTATTGCTGCTGCTGTAGTGATAAAGCCCTTGTTGCTGTTTGCATCTCTTGCTAATTCTAAATCGAGATAAGCTTTGCCTTTCCCAATCCCATTCTTGCATGCCTGAGGAGTGCTTCTGTATTAGTCTCAATCTGTGACCATTCATTTAATTTTGTGGTAGAGTTCAGACTGAAACTCCCTGTTCAGCTGCACCAGCCTTCTGCCAGGCCTTCTCGTTCTGCACATTGGGAAAGACCCTTGTGAAGCATTGAGGAGTTTATCCTTATAGACCTTGGATATCTTCTGGGCACTTTTTCATGTCAGGACAGCTTCTCTACCCTGAATAACCCAAAGTCTACTGTCCTTAAGCCCAGATCTCTCTTCTGCCACTTTCCTTTCTCACTTTCCTTCAGCATGCAAGCTCTCATTGGTGGTCTCTGCAGCTGAGACAGACACCAGCTATCAGATTCTCAAGCAGTTCTTACCTGCCTCTGTGTAACATGTCCGGCAGAAAACCTGTCCTACTTGGGTTGTCTGGTACCTCTGGTAAGAAAATGTCACGAGGGCACTCGCTCTCATTGTTCACTCCCCTCCATGTTTGTTCCTCCTTGAGCACACATCAGGACATTTGAAGTGCCCTGTGACAATCAAGGCCTGCAATCAAGAGGTGGCTTCTGGTTGTTTGAATGGAGCTTCATCCACTCCCTCTTCCTGATCTCACTGCCCGTAGCAGACATCCACCATGACTGTCTCAGTTGGTCTCCTCTCCAATTTTGGCCCACAGCTCTGAACTGCCTCCTTGCATGGTTCATAGCAAGGCTTCATGCACTCATGTCCCTTTCTTGCTTCCAGTGCAGCCTCTTTACCTTGTCCCATGTTTGCTTGCATGGTTCTTCCCACGTTTGGGGAGTGGGCAACATTGTATTTATCTTCAAATCCCTAACTGCAGTTCACTCACCTTGTGGATGCTGAACCCTCCACTCGCTCTTTCCTTGTGGGGTGTTGTTATCTTAATTTGTTATGGTGCTCTGGAATACTGAGATGGCAAGACAAACTGGGGGAAAGGAATGAAAGATGTTGGCCTTAAAAAGCTCACAGGCAAACAAGCATCTGTCTACTCCTTCCCTGCTCTCATCCTACCCTTAATGACTTATGTCTTTCCTTGTGGTGCACGATGCAGAGGTACAGGGGCCCAGGAAAACTCTTGCTGGAGCAGGTGCTTTAGAGTCAGTTGTCCACTGAACACTGGGAGCATAAGCCTGGGGCTGAGAAGATCTCGGCCCAGTTATATTTTTGACTGCCTTTTGTAATGTTAACACCAAGCAGATCCTCATAAAACTTGTTTATACTTCCTTCTCACTGCTTTTGAGTGGGAGTGGAGAGATGGAATTTAATAGCCGGGGTATTTTTAATGAAATTAAATTTGGAACTAAAGATGGTAGTTCCCAGAATAATAGAGACAGCATTTACAACATGAGGATGTAGTGGCAGTGGAAATGGTACTGTTGCTACTCTATTTTTAATTGACTAAAGGCATTCATTTGAAATGTAGGTAACTGATTCAAATCCCTTTTCTCTGCAGTTCAGACCAGAAACCTGAATTTGTCTCAGACTGCTTAAGTGTTTAAATGCTATGTGGACCTAATCCTCTAAATAAAAATAATTAAATAAGAAAGCAAATAATTTAAATAATTCTTGCCAACTTTTTCCAATTCATTGTGTTTCTGGAATTGGAATTTCTAAAATTTAGGTGAATTTACAAAAAATTGCAGTTTCAAGCAAACTTTTGCCATGTATGTAACCAGGTATCTCCTGAGGACATGTGCTTTTGATATTTCCTTGGTCATTTGGCTTTTTTCTCACCAGAACTCAACTATTTTCATGATATTTTATAGAGTTTTCTTTTTCTTAAAAGATGTCCTGTGCTCTTTGAAAATGCTACAGTTTACTTGAAAAGAAACAAAAGGTTCTTTTCTGTAAAAGACAAGAAACAAGAGATTCTTGTCTGAAAGCTTGTTCTCATAAACTGCTCAGTCCTGTTCCTAACAGTTGTGATTTCTTGGAATGTCCAAGTGAAAGACCCTGAAGTGCTACCACCATGTGGCCATAAGAAAGGATTTCACCCTAAAGACTGTCTTGGGTATAAGTGCAACTGAAAAAAAAAGTGTCCCTCCCTTGGAAAATTTGAAGTAGCTAAATAAATACATTTTTCCCCCTCAGTTCTACTAAAAGAAATTTCAGCTTTAAAAAAATCCCAAAACATCCAAACGAAAACCCCAAACAAAACGCCACCAACTTTAAGTGTAAGAAACCTTAGAACAGTAATGGAAAATTTAAATTGAATAAACATTTGAAGAACCTGCTAGATATTTTTGTTTGTTTTTCCTTGATTGTATTCCTTTTCTTTGGAAATCTGTTTCACAGAATTGCAGAAAATACATTTCGTTATCAGCAGTGATGGTACCAAGATTGGAAGAATGCATTGGCATAGTTGGAGATCAAACATATTCTTGGTAAAATCTCACTGGGGTCAGGCAAGGATGTATTTGATTATAAATATCAGTATAATTTTGTTATTTGGAGTTTATTTACTGTGTCAGGAGTATTTATTACCCTTACGATTTCAAGATCTCATGTAATATATGCTGTACTTACTAAATGTATACTACAATTAGTAAACAAGTTTCTTGATACACTTTGACTTAAATGCTTTATTAAATTTGCATTTTATGCCAACAGCACAGCAATTCTGTTAAATATCCAAAGTTTATACAAATGAGAAAGGGTTTGTAGTACAGTAAGATTCCTTTTCAGCAATGGGAAGAAAGTGGTATATTTTTTTCTCTCTTTTAACATGCAGAGGAATTGAAATCCTAAAGAAGAAAGTGTCTATCTTATATCTCCAAATAAGCAACAACTTAATCCATGGCAAAAAAATGCTGTTAAAACCTGCTTCTGTCATTATCAGATGGAATTCCTGAGAAGCAGAAAATATGGGAAGGGGTTGTGCTGACACTGTCTCTTGCATGGTCTGCACCTGTGCTGTTAATGACCAATTCCCATCAAAAGCACAATGGCTTTCAGCAATTTTCTAAAATGTAGGATTGCAGGACCAGCTTCCAAAGAGGATTAAACTGCACCTCTCCATGCCAGTGTAATGAAGCTTTACTTTCAAAGATTGCTGTAACCCTCCAGCAACTCCAGTATTATCAGGCTGTAGGATCAGAAAGACACTTCCTTTATGCTTGAGTATGCAGCTGGTGCAGGGATTTCCAGTATATCCTGTGGCAATTTTACTTGACACCTTTTATACAGTGTGTATTTGCCAAACTTAAATAGTAGAGAAGGGAAGAAATCATTTGATGCCGGTTGTGATTTAGAACGTGACAGCTTAATGAGCACCATAAAATATAACCTAATGCTGTTTCTGCAAATTGTATAAAAATATTTACTCTGTTTGGATGACTGCCAGGGTGAATTTTATTTGGGAAACATTTTAAATTCTTCTCGTTCTATTTTTAAAGTATTTTGTAGATAAGGTCAGGATGGAATCCAATTTAAAATAGTCTGGTTTCTTAGATTAGGTAATGTTGAATAAGGTTGGTTGTTTTCTAGCACATTTGTTTTATTGAGACAGTCTTAAATTTAAGTTGAAAGTAATAGGGGAAACTGTTTAAAAGATAAAAAAAATCAATTTACTAAAAAAAAGAAAAAGAGGTGCATGAAGAGAGATGCTCTTTATGGGCAAGGATTTCAGTAATACTGTTTGGTTTAGTTCCAGTTTGTGTATTAAACAGTCACCATATGTTAAGCTGGAGGGTAAGTTTGGCATTACCTGCTCTGTTTTGATACCATGTGAATATGCTTTTCAAACGAGTGCACCTCCATCAGAATGAGCTGCCTCACACAAAGCACCCTGCTCTCGGTGTGGCAGAGACCCTTGCACAAGGGGACGTGTCAGTGTCTGGTTCACTCTTTGCTTGCTGAACCCTCCTTTCCCTGATGGTTGTGTGTCTCCTGGTGCAATATCACTCTGAAAAGGTTTAGAGAGAGATGTTGGAAATAGAACTTTCTAACTCTTTACTTTAAAATACATCATGATCAAACAACTGGCAGAAGGCTCTACTGATTGAGAGACTCAGCATCCAGCTCCCATTCCCAAGGCCTTTGCTCTTTCTTTGCTGGGGGAATCACAAGCATCAAATTCATGTTTAACCATGTTTACTCCTTAGAGTATGTATTTCTTCCCTGTGCTGTACTGCTGCTGACTGGAGTGGTGCTGGTCTGCTAGCCTGGCACATCCTTCAGCTTTAAAGCTTTGAATGTTGATGGAACTATTACTGCTAAAAAAAAAAAAAAAGGCAATTAACGTGATATATAAAGAAAACATATCTTGCTGCAGTAATGCTGGGTTTAGTTGTGCACGTTTGTTTTTACAGTGGTCTACTTCCTTTTTGCTGTCTGTTGCCAGCAAAATAGCACTTATCTGTAATATGTAATTCTCAACAGGAAAGAAGGAAATTGCTAACCAGCAGTACAAGGGATACAGTAAATGATGCTTTTGCAAGTACTGTGTTCAAACTGATGTGGATGCAGAAAAACAGGTCATATGAAAGAGACTGGCAACCTATAGAAACTTAGTGATTTTTAGAAAAATCTTTATGCTTGTTGAAGTTACTGATAAAACACAGAGGATGCTGGATTGGTGTGGAAAACTGCTTTTGATTTCTGTGATGCTGTCTTGCTTAGAAAAGCAGGTCCACTGAGGAACATTTTTTTAACTCCCAATTTTGGTATGTGAGGGGAATGAACACAGTTCTGACAGAATTTTCTCATTGTATTTATGTGTTCAAATTGTTGCTGTTAGCTTACTGGCATTAAATCAGTGGTTACTTCCTTTCCCTGCTTCCCTTCTGTTGTAGTTTTCACTTCCAACAGATCAGTCTTTTTCTTGCAGGTTTGTCTAGTGGTATGCACACTGTAAAAAAACTCTTACAAGAAGATGGAGAAAATGTGTAAGCACTCTGTCGTGGTTTAGGAACAGCACTCCTCAATTTAGTGCCCCCTTGCCCCAAGACTCTCCCAAACCAGATGCCACTTGCTTGCTCCCTCCGCTTTCCTCCCTTGCCACTTCCTGCTCCAGGGATAGAGTTGAGAAAAAGGTGAAAATTAAGGGTTGACATAAGAAGAATTTACTGGAAACAGCAGTGAGATAAGAAAACCAACAGTAACAGCAACACTATTAATAACAAAAGTGTACAAAAGAGGCTGATTTACATGCAAAGAAGCTCACTAAGGACCCTGAGTACAGGGTTTCCTCCTCCTGCTATGATTTTTCTCGAAGGAAGCCATGCCCTTCTTCCTGGAAGCAAGAATCCCTTACCTCCGCCCCCTGGCAGTGACCTGAGGTAGTGTAGAATAGCGACCTAGACATGCCCCCCATGGCTTCAGGCACCACTCCCTCACAGCTACTGTGAAAATTTTGTCCTGTCTCTTGCAGGAAATGCGTTATCTTCCCTCCTTCTGTCATCTTCTGCTGCCATTTCCTCATTCATGTGCTCCCTTGGTAACTATTTATACCCCATCCAGGCTCGTTCTCTGTATTCTTTTTTTCAACACTAATTGTTAATATATATTTCCAATATAAATATAATGTAGTTACATTTCAACTAATTACAATTTTATATTGTTACATCTCTTCTGCATTCTGCTTGCATACTATTGCTGAGCTTGTTATCAATATTTTACTACTGAACTATTAGAATTTGCAGTTCTGTTGTGTGTTTTGAAGCAGTTACCATGTTTTAGAGGTGGCTGTATTGCAGCAGTATATGATATGTTCTTTCTACTAACATTTTTGGAAAGTTTTCGGAATAATTTTTGTTAACTTTTGCATAATTAAAGCAGAAATTACAAAACTTGCTAAAATACCTGGTAATATAATCTTATTTAGTCAACATGACCACTTACCTGGTCTTTCCCACAAAGTTATCTTTATTCTTTTGTCATCAGCTGGGATTTTTCTTTTGGTGGTTTAGTTTATTCATTTGTTTGGAAAGTATTTCTTACCTATCAAAAAACCAAAAGTAGTGATATAAGTAGGCAACTTGGGAGAATTTGTAAGTCAGCATGACAAGAGATTTCTTTGTGCCTATAATGTCAAATGGTTTATGTCTATCAGTGCCATGTTGCTGATATTTGTAACACTAATTGGCTATCTGAAATCAAAGCAGTCTTTGTACTTTTCTGCTCCTTCTTCCAAGTTGTCCTACCTATCAGGTAAGCATCTTCTTATTGGAGGGCAAAATTCCTCTGCATTTTGAAAGACAAACTTAGACTGTATTATAACTTTTAAGTAATTAAGCAGTAATTGTTAAGTAACCATGACCTGCTCAAATTTGCTGAGGTATAAAATGAAGTGTGCACACACACTTTCCTGAATCTCTTCCAGTTTGTATCTTTTATGGAAAACATAACCAGACAGCCAGTCTCCACACTGTGAAAACCAGTCTCTTTCTGTGATTAAAATTATGAGAATGTCATGTTGAAATTCTCTGTGGACCAAGGTGGTTTTCACTAGTCATCAGCAAACTTGGGTTTTGGCACTCTGGTCAGCCTTTGGTCTCCAACTATGCCCAAATACCAGGGAGAAATGGTAAGCAAGACTGATGATGTTGTCCTGTTCCCACATACCAACACTGCGACTTAAAAAGGAAGCCTTATTATTTATATTGAAGAGGACTAAATTCAAGGAGGTGGCAGGAGCTGCCTTTTCTACAAAGCTTCCATATAGCGCAGTTCAGCATCGCTCGGAGCCCAAACAATGCACGTGGTGCCACTGTGTCTGCTGTCGGACAATTTCAGCTCGCTTTTTTTAAAACAGGCACGGAGAATAGCTGTGTGATTGCAAACTTGGTCTGCGTGCTGCAGCAAATAGCCTCTAACTTATTTATAGCAGCCTGCATTTTGGAAATTACAGCATTTTTATCCCCTATGGACAGAGCTTATTTTTTGCTTGGTTACTTTACAATTGTGACTGTTTTTGCCACCCACTGTATATCATTCTTCAGTGGTTATTTTCAACCACAAATGGAGGTGTTGGCTTTGTGCAGTTCTGTAATACACGAGACAGTTCCTGGAGCCCAAGTCCTGTGAACATTTTTTTTGGACTACGCTATTAGTTTTTTATCCCAGATAGGTACTTAGAGTTTAGTTAATGTAATGATACCGTGAGACAGGTGTTGGTTTTCAAAGTGCAACTAATCCATATTAATGAGGCACCTTGGGCAGCATTTGGTACAGAAAATACAGCATAGACCTAGGAATACGACCGCAGCAGTGCACATGAGCCTGCTAATCAATTTTTCTCCTTAGTTTTTGCTTCTGTCATTAGTTTAGAGTAGCAGTGAGTTATGAGATCTGATGACCTTTGGAAGAAAAAACCCTCACAAACTAGTAGCATTTACTGATAAAAAAGGTTTTGCCAGTTCTGTTTTCCCAGGGCATTGTGATAAATGAGAGATGGAATATGCTGGGTAAAACGTCTTGGGAGAACAAAGGAGACCATAGGTGGCCTGGAGCTTTTTTGGCAATGTCAAAGTCTGTAAATAGTCTTTAAGCCACACTGTTTCTCGTATGTGGATGTGCACATATACACGATAGGAAAAAGAAGGCTTGGGAAACTTATTACTGCATTGGAAGGCTTGAGTGTTGTCTGTAGGAGATGAACAGGTTAACTCTCTCTTTTCCCCTAATCCAGGTGCTAGCTGTCAAGAACTGCAGAAACTAGAATTATAAACTCATGACTTGGCAGAAGAATTAAAATTGTTTCTAGTATTTTGTTTTGAGATTGATGAGAATAAACGACTTGAGTCTCTGATTGCAGCATATTAGGAATTTTTCCCCCTCACCTTTGAGAAAGCCTTGCCTTTAGCACACAGTTTCACTTAAATACCTCTAGTAAAGTGTAATTAATTTCCTCAATAGCCAGACAAGGCTCACAGAATCTCAGCCGGTCCAGATGCAGAAGATTATGGATTTTACTGAAAACTCTTAAAACGTTCCCCAACATGTTTCACTCATCAGTGACTTCGGGTGAAGTGGATGAGGTAGGCTCATGCCAGTTACACAAGCATGTGGTACTTTTCAGGAGTATAGGGAACTGTATTTGACTAAATCACAGAGCAAGTTGCAGATGTTTCTGGCTTAAAGTCTGGTCAGTTTGACCTGTACCTGTAACAGAGGTAAGAGTTAGATGAAAAAACAGTCCAGGTTATTGCAGCAGTATAACTGCTTTTATGAGGTTGGGTGTAACTGTGCGCTAAACCCTCTTGTCAGCATAATGAGTTGAGCTGCAGTGCTGTGCTGATGTGGCCTTTGATTTCATTTGGGGAGACAGGTTTGGCCTAAACTAGCTCGTGGGCCCTGCATGGTAATCCTCTGAGAGGTGTAGTCTTGCCCAAAGACAGAAGCTATTTAGTTTCTAGGTTGAGAAACTGAATTAATGATGTTTGGGACCAAATGTGAATTATAAGTCTTCATAAAACATAGATCTTACTCAGGAAAATTAATGCTATCATATAACCATGGAGTGGTAATTATTCACCCCTCTGGAATAGTTTCAGTAAGTAAGTCTGAGAAGGGAATTAACACAGCTAGGGAAACACTGCAGGTAATATATATCAACCTCAAGCTCTTAGAAGGCATGAGTCAGGCCTCCCACAAATAATGATTTTAAAGTTGTTTTTATTTTTTGGTTCATGACTTTCTGCGTTATTTAGGTTTTTGGTTCACGTAATTTTTTTTTTAATTTGGCAGATTAGGAATTTTTAATTAAACCAATCTTTTTTTTTAATGGCAATTGATCTTCTTCTGTAACTACAAGAACCAAGACACTAAGTATCAGAAAGATGATAAAATTGTTGATACTAGCAAAGCTGGAGATGTACAGAATTATTTCACTGATAATTCCTCTCAGCCTGCTATATAATATGAGGATTACTCAGGCTGGAGTCCAATAATTATCCATGTACCCCAGGGGTCAATAATGGGTCCTGTTTAACATCTTCATTCATGACCTCAGTGATGGGACAGGAATGTACCTTCAGCAAGTTTGCATGGAGTACAAAACTTGGAGTTGTTACACAGAGTGGTTGTGCTGCCACCCAGAGTGACCTCAGCAGGCTGGAAAAATGGTGTGATGGGAACCTCATCAAGTTCAGCAAGAGAAGCGCAAAGTCCTTCCCTGGGAAGGTACAACCCCAGCACCAGTACATACTGGGGCCACTGGGATGCAAAGCAGCTTGCCAGAAAAGGCCTATGGGGTTCTGGTGGACACCCAAGTTGAACATGAGGCAGCAGTGAGCCTTTGTGGCAAAGAAATTGAATGGTGTCCTGAGCTGCATTAGGCAAGCAGGTGGCAGGATGCAATCCTTCTCCTCCACTCAGCCCTGGTGAGGCCAGACCTGGAGTGCTGTGTCCAGTTTTGGGCTCCGCCGTTCAAGAGACAGTGCAGTGTAGGGCCCCTAAAATGCTGAAGGGACTGGAGCATCTCTCTAATGAGGAAAGGCTGAGAGAGCTGGGACTGTTCAACCTGGAGAAGAGAAGGCTCAGAGGGATTTCATCGATGTGTAGAAATAAAAAGTGAGGGGGCAAAGGGTACAGAGCTAGGCTCTTATCAACAGTGCCCAGGGACAGGACAGGGGCAGTGGGCACACAGTGACACACAGGAAGTTCCTTCTGAACACCAGGAAAGAGCTTTTTACTGTGAGGGTGACTGAGCACTGACACAGGTTACACAGGGAGGTTGTGGAGTCTCTGTTCTTGGAGATACTTAAAAGCTGTCTCAGGCCATTGATGATTTATTTAGTCACGCATTTTTATTTGAAGTCACTGGTCGGTACAGAGGGATGGTTCATGAGAGAGAGGAGTGGGTGTTGACTGCGGCTTGGAATAGGCCCAAAAGACTGATAAAATTAATTCTGTTACTCCTACACACCAAACCCCTGACAGACGCTTTTCTTTCCCTGATGCTTTCTGTAAATGCCTGTCAGCCTATTTAGATGCTATTATCCAACCAGGGCACAAAACCAGGTAAATTCCTACAATGCAAGGTAAGGCTTTTAAGACTGAGTGTTGCCAAACTGTGTAAGGTATTCAGCTGCTTTGCTGCTACTAGGCAGCACAACCATTCTGAATTAAAAAATGTGTGGTGCTTAGATGCAAAAATAAATAACATTTTATTACATGTCTGTTATTTAAGACTAATTTATTCTCCTTTTCTGCTCACTAATATGCTAACAAAACTGACAGTCCTTGCTGCCTCTCTTTTCACATGCACTTGTGTGGAGCTAGGACAGGAATAGCAAATGAGTCTAATTTTTGTATCCAATGTTTTGCAGCAAGAAGCAGAGGCAATAGTACTAAAGCAACACTTAGGTTGTATGTACATGCCCTTACTGAGTAAGGAGCATCTGATAACACTGTCCCTGCTGTTGTATTTGCTTGCCTGATTTTTCTTAAAGATAGATAGATAGAATATTCAAGATACAATTTAAAATTCTAGGCAGGTATTGGTGCTGGAAGAACTGCAGGGTAAGTAAAGACCCATATATTTAAGAAGAAAAAAGGGAGGTTGGGAATGCGTTCTAAGAGTATTCAGTAGCTGTTAAAACTTGCCTTAATAGATTTTGGAGTCTGTGTGTGGTCACTGCTGCCATGGCTCTGACAGCATTTTAGGCACGATAGCAGCCAAGCAGGGATGCAGATGTCTTTTGCTTTGTGAACTTGCTGAACGTAGCCATGATTTATGGACACTGAAATGTGAAGTATGATGAAAACAAATCAAGGAGCATTTTTTAATACAAAACCAAAGCTCTTCTTCCTTCTGTGATAGCTGTCAAGAAAGGCAAATTTTCTATTTTCCCATCTTAGCATTTTACCAAATTTTTTTTTTTTGCCTAAAAAACTTAAAATCCAGCCACCCAACTTGGGTGAGAAATAACAACAGTCCCCCAGTTCTTTAAATACTGAAGGGATTGTTCTGAAAAATACTGAAGCTGTATTTTGAATAATCTGCTTTGAGACTTGGCAGGCTCTGATCTCCTGGAAAAGTGCACATAATGTGGTCACACTGTGTGAGCATGTATCCACTTAACTGAGAAATTGAGATACGACTCTAAAGGCAGAGAAATAACCATTGGGTACAACAAAAAATGCCAGTCATTTATTAGTGTTTGGTGACTTTTCATTAGTAGGATAAGAGGAAAAGAGGCTTAAGCAATTTTTCTTTGATTAATGGTCTTCATAGAAAAAATGAAGGATTGCGTACATGTCCTCTGAAACCTCTTGTTCTTTATTTTCAGAGTAGTTAGCAGGCCTTGCAAAGGCAGTGAGATAGTACTGAATGATTTTCATAATTCCTACAAAACTATGTAAAGCATTTTTTTATGGAAATGCTTAACATGCATGTTTAACCTGCCTGAAATCTTTGCAAGTAATGAGTGTTATTTTAAATACTAACATTTAAAAACATTTTAATCTACAACATGAAATCTAAAACATGAAAGTTTTCAGGTCTTTTCCATACATCATAAGGAAATGTAGGTAGCATACGAGTTTAATTTATCTGCAATTTGTACTCATTAACTTCAGTATTAACATAGAGATCCTAATCTCAGTGGTAATTACAAGTTGATTGCTAATCTGTCCTTCCACTTGGGGAGTTCAGTTACTTCCTGTCCCATGACTTTATACATTTGAAGTAATCTAAAAGAGTTTTAATCTTTCAGATCGAGTAGTGCCTGCGCCACCTTGCTCATCTTTGCGTCCCTGGTGCCAGACCAGTCTATTACCACCTAAGTACTAGATTTTGTTTCCCCTGAAGCCTTTCAAGACTCTTCTTGGCAGCTGGCTTGACAGGGCTGCTGGAGACGAGACTGAAACGCGCTCTGCTTCCTCCAGACACAGCTCAGTAAACAAGCTGTGATCCTCTGCTTGGCAGGAGGCAGAGCTGCTGCTGCTGCCAGCCTGGGAGGGGATGCAAAGCAGCAGTGATGCGTGGCAGCAAATACAATATCCTTTTCTGGGACTTTGACTTGAATCACGCATTGCTGTAATGAGGCAGTTTGTGAAATACTTGCCTGCTTCTGCGAGATGTATTAAGAGAATGCTAAACTTGGGCCTGGAGTACACACCAGTGCTGCACTGAGTGAAAATTAAACTATAGTAAGCGAGTGGAAAGGAATAATGTATGGCAAGAGTAGATTAGGTTAACTTGCTAAGCAGTGATTTAAGCTTAAAAAAATAAAGATGAAGAAAGGAAGTTTGAGGTGATTTATCATAGAATCATAGAATGGTTTGTGTTGGAAGGATCATTAACGATTGTGTAGTTTCAATGCACCCACCATGGGAAGGGACATCTTTCCCTAGACCAGGTTGCTCAGAGCCCCATCCAGCTGGGCCTTGAAGGGATGGGGCATAGCTCTAGGGATGGGGCATCCACAGCTTCTCTGGGAAACCTGGTCCAGTATCTCAGCATGCTGTGATTATTTTCATGACCTTCCTCTGGTCTCAGTCCAACAGGTCCATGTCCTTCTTGTGTTTTGGGCCCAAGAGCTGCATGCAGCACTCCATGTAGGGGTCTCAGGAGGGCAGAGTAGGGGGGCAGAATGAGCTCCCTTGACCTGCTGGTCTTAATGCTTTTGAGGCACCCCAGAGCCCAGCCGGTTTTCTGGGCTGCAAGTGCACATTGCTGGATCATGCTGAGTGTCTTGTCCACCAATACTCCTTCCTCAGGGCTGCTCTCAATCCATTTTCTGCCCAGCCTGTACTTGTTCTTGGAATTGCCCTAACCCATGTGCAGGACCTTGTACTTGACCTTGTTGGTGTTTGTAAGGTTCATGTGGGCTTATCTCTCAAGCCTGTCAAGGTCCCCCTGGATGGCATCCCTTCCCCCCACTGTGTCAACTGCACTGCTCAGCATGGTGGCATTGGAAAACTTGCTGAGGGTGCACTTGGTCCCACTGTCTCTAAGCTTCCTTTTTGTGTTTGAGTTTGTCCAGGAGCTCCTTGGTCATCCACTTAGGCCTTCTGGTGTTTTTGCCTAAATTCATCTTGATGATCCTTGAGTAGTAACCAGCTTTCTTGGGCTTCACTTTCCCCCAGGGCTTTATCCCATGGTCCTTTCCAAGCAGATCCCTGAACAGGCCAAAGTCTGCTCTCCTGAAGTCCAGGGTAGTGAGCTTGCTGTGTGCCTGTTCCGCTGCCCTAGGGTTCTTGAACTCCACTGTTTCATGGTCATTGCAGCTCAGGCTGCCCTTGAGCTTCACATTTCCCACAAGCCCCTCCTTGCTGGTGAGAACAAAGACTGGCACAGCACCTTGGGAACGACTGGGATTGTTCAACCTGGGAAAGAGAAGGCTTCAGGGTGACTTAATTGCAGCCTTCCAGTACCTGAAGGGAACTTACAGGAAAGATGGGGCAAGACTATTTTCAAGAGCATGTATTGACAGGACAATGGGGAATGTGTTCAAACTGAAAGAGAGTAGATTTAGATTAGATATCAGGAAAAAACTCTGTATTGTGAGGGTGGTGATGCACTAAGGTGGTGAGGCACAGCTGAGGTTGTCCAGGAAAGCTGTGGATGCTCTATGCCTGGAATATTCAAGGCCAGATTGGATGGGCCTCTGAGCAACCTGGTCTAGTTGAAGATGTCCCTGCCTATGGTGGGGGGTTGGAACTAGTTGATCTTCAAGGTTGCTTCCAACCAAACCCATACTATGATTCTATGACTGCTCCTCCTTGGCTCCCCTGTCACTGAAGACAGACATTACCATCAACGCATTGCAGGAGCCTCCTGGATTGCTTATCCCCTGCTGTGCTCTCCTTCCAGCAAGTATTTGGGTGGTTCCCAAAGTCCCCCATGAGGAGGGATTCCCCCAGGGAAGGGGGAATAGGAGGGATTCACAATCTGCCAGGGATTGTGAATGTTGCATCTGCTTGGTTTTCCTGGTCAGGTGATCTGTAGTAGGCCACCACTATAATGTCACCTGTTCCTGCTGTCCTGACCCATAAGCTCTTGGTCTGCTCTTCATCCCTTCCCATTTGGAATTGGTAGAGTTTGTCTCCATTTTCTTTGCATCATAGATCAAATTTGAAAGGTCTTTTTCTGAGAATTTCCCATTCATTATAAGAAAAAATAATTATGCTAGATTTTAGTTCTAGCTTTGTTAATCAGCCTTTAGATCTATGAATATTCCTGTGGCAAGATATTTAAGAACCCTAATATTAGTTGAAAGGTGAGGATTTTCCTCCTTTAAAGTGACTTAAAAACTGTTCAGGAACATCGTTGATCAGATCCTTGATATGATTGCAGGCATACTTTGGCATCTGTACTTTTACATAGTCAGTGCCAGTATACTCAAGAGCAGTCATATGTCTTATATCTAGTGTGCAGAGCAGGCAGGCCTGCCTTATTTAAATAAGGCTCTATGTAGATACAAATACTAGAAATCCTTGTGCTGTTTTAAAATAAAGTATCTGAGAATAAAGTCTTCACATACCTTTAAGGTTACTTGCTCTCAATTTGTTTGCCAAGAATAGAAATCATAACTTCAAGACTTCCAAAATCTTTCTGGCTAGCTCGCACATAAGGAAACATTCAATTTGTGGGTTCAATTCTTTTTTCTGGCATCAAACACATCATTTTTTAGTATTCTGGAGCTTTCTTCTGTAGCTGCCTAACATAGTAACATTCTAGTATTTTTAGCTTAAAAACTAAAATTGAAAGAGCAGTAGAGAGCATGCTGTTACTATCTTTGCTATTATTGATAAAGTGAACAATATTATTTGTGTTCCATTCATGGAAATCCAGGGATTTGTTTATTTTAGAATACAGTTTTCTTCTCCTTTTTTTTTAAATCAGTTCACGGTCTTAAAATATACTAAACAGTTCTTTAACTTCATTATGTATGGCTTTGTCTGTAGTATGGTCTGCATGAGTTAAAGAGCAATTGCTAACTCTCTTATTAGCTTCATGCTAATCATTCAAAAATCTTAATACTCTTTGCAAGCAAAAATTTCAGTCCTTAGAAAAGAGTCTGCATATTTTGCATATTGTATAGTGAATGGTGTCCCTGCTCACTGCAGGTGGTTTGGAACTAGATAATCTTTAAGCTCCCTTCCAACCCAGGCCATTTGATGATTCTGTGATAGGAAGCAGGTGAAGGTAACGCTTCTGATGTTGTGCTTAGAGGACTACTTTGGTGTCTTAAACACAAAGGACGGTAATGTAAATAATACAAGTGCCATTTCCATAAAGGGAAAATTGACAAAAATCATTATTCGAAGAGTAGCAATGATCTACAGGAAGTAATTTTTTTTCCTGCTAATAGATAACTAATAATAGAGGTGCATGTGCAATAGCATGGATGTGTTAAATTTTCCGTGACCCATTATTTGCACATTCTAATTGTTTGTGAAGTACAGACGTACAGCTGTGGTTGTCTTGTTACTCTTCTCAGTTCCGTTAAGCCTTTGCTGTGGGGATTTAAAATGCCAACTCCGTTGTTACTGTCTTTGATGTACTTTTTGAAGGGACATAGGGCTTCTGTAATTCCAAATCCCATGCTCAGTTTTTCGTCTTGGTCGAAGTGGCAGTCTTGAATTGCGTGATGGTGGGACGTTTACTGTGTTTTTGAAGGAGATAAAGTACCGCAGTTAGAAGTGCCGGGCTGTCTCCCGAGCAGCGCCATCTCACGAGGGCCTCTCCCGGGGTCAGGAGCACGATGAGCGCTGGCAGCGGTGGGGCGGGAGCCGCGTGACCGGCATCTCCAGGCTTCCCGCTGCAGCCATCCAGCGCAGGGCGAGCCACCGCTGGCTGCCGGGGTGAGTGCGGAGCCATTCTTCCGCCTTCACTTCCTCGGCTCTTTAGCCCCCATTGAGCGTGGAACAGTGGCGGGGGACAAAAGCTGTATACACTGTACAAACAGAGCACTAAAGCGGCAGTACACTGACTCATTCTTCGCTCTGTGTGAGAACTGAGGGGGACTCTATTCACCGCCTTTGTGCCGGTGTCTGTCAACAGCGCTGTTTGAGGCCAGCCCCATTGTGCCGGCCAATGTTTCTTATTGACCCGAGTCTGTGCCCGCAATGTTCCCAGGGTCGAAGTTGCGAGCGAGAGAATGTTTGAAAAGGGGTAATCGTGGGCTAAATGCGTTTTGCTGCATTGTCGTCTGACCTATTAAATCTAAACTGCGGTCCGCGTTCATGCAAACAGGTAATTATGTAGTCACAGCTGCAGCCATTGACATCTGGTTACCGCCCCGTGGAAAAAGGGGATGGGGTCCTCGCCTCTCCCTCCAGGCTCTCAAGCGCTGAACTTTAATGATATTAACTGAAAATAGAAGGTGGATTAGCAAGACTGACAGGTCAACAAGGTGGATACTTTATCCAAGTAGGCAGAAATAAGTCTGAGTACAGTTACTTGGGTATTTCTGCTGCCTTATGCATCAGATTTTTTCCCATAGCTGCAGGCTTGGCTGGGCTCTAGAACCAGTTATTATTTAGGGGTTTAGATCAGGAGAAATGGCAAAATACTTCTGTCATCCTGTTGTGTGGAACAATTCTGNTTTTTTTTTTTTTTTTGTAAAGCAAGCAGCTTACAGTGGTTCTGGTCCCCATATGAAGAGTTGCCAGGATTTCCAGATTAAAAACCTTCATTATCAATAAGCCAGCATTTCAGAATTTAGTGGTAAGTGTACAAGGGTGATAAAACATTCCTGGCCATAAATTATTTTAGGAAACTGTTTTTTCTTTTAGTGTACTTTGGAACTGAGAGCATAGTATTTGCATGTAAATTAGTCTGACACATCCTCTTTCTCATCCCCCTCTGCTCTCTCCCTTTCTACTGAGAGGGAAGAGATGTCTACATAACATACAGAAATATTAAAACAGCCTGCTTTTCTGTCCTGTGCAACTTTCAGTGGTGGCATAAATAACAACCACTATAGAAATTAGGAGAGAGGGTTACAGGGTCCTGGGTGACTTTCATGCCAAATCAAAGTTGGGAGCACAGTTAGTGCTGGGCAGCCCTGGGTGCAGGGCAGGACAGGAGTGCAGCCCTCCTTTAAGGGATCATTTGCAGGAATGAATGGTTATCTGCTTCTTGCATTTGCATCCCAGTGCTGCTCCTTAGGAGTCAATTATTTTTAAGCACTGTTGCTATGTGGACTGTCAGGTAACAGGGAGAGTAGGTGCTACATGTTATGATATAAGTATATAGATACGGATATATGGATGTAATCTTCCAATATATGGTCTTCTAACATTATGGGAGGACTGTAATTGCCAAACGAGTGAAATGTTCTCCTTTAAAGGTATGTCCCCTGTTAAAGAGTAGAGAGCTGGTTCTTCACTTATGGAGCAGGGAGGGAGAAAAGATGATCTGCTCAAATTCAAGGGAACCTGTTTGTATTTTGGATCTCTAAAATTACCTTTTACAGGCAGCTGTTATGTAATTAGCTTTTTTTTTTTTTTTTGGTGGGTTGACTTCTATGTGATTTCTACCTTTTTCTACTCCTTACAGGCCTCTAGGGAATGGAGTGACGTTCTTATGAAAAAAGCAAGGTTAAAATGTGCAAACCAAAAATATTTCAAGTGTATCTAGAGATGCGTTGGCATTACCGTGTTTTTCAGGCAGAGGACAGTAGGGAAAGACCCAAGTCCATCTGCCAGCAAAAGACAATTAAATTGCATCTTCACAATTGTTTGATTCTGTGGCTCTTCAATACTTACTGCTGTAGGAAAGAATAAATTTTCTTAGCAACATTTTTAGGCTATACCAGGACTATGTGCAGTCTCTGCTGCCTCTGCGTCAACACATTTTTTTCCAAATATATAGAAAATTCTATTTGTGCATTCCCCAGTAGATGTGTTAAGTTCATAAAAATACTAAATAGTCTTATAAATTTGTTGTTTTTCTCTTATGTAGCTCTGTCTTCTAAACCACTTGCCCATGTCTCTGCTTAAAAAAATAAGAATTCAAAATAGAGTATTTCCTTTTCAGTACTCACTGATGTTTTTTAGTGTAAAGGGAATAGCAAGGAATGATGTAAATCTAAAGGACTCAGTTGTCTAAACCAGTGTTTTCCTCAGTTGTATTATCTGTAGAGGAGATAAATGAGATTGAAGGTTTATCCTGTAGAGGTCTGTAAATGCCTTACACTCTTTGAAATACTTTAATTCTGTAATACACTTTAATTCTATAACTGAAAAAACCCATTCCACTTCAAATATGAAAAGTCAGGATGAATTTGAAATGAGAATTCTTAGCAGAGATCAAGAAGCTTCCTGGTTAAATTGGTTTTTTCCCCATCTTACCTAATAAGTAAAACTTGATCAAACTTTGCATTTGGGTACTCCAGTTTTGATGTCATGTGCATCCTGTGATGTCTCAGGTGTAGTTCTGAATCTCTATGTAATTCAAAACGAGTTATAAGAATACACTTTTCAAAGAGGCAGAGTTGGCTTGTCTTTAGATATGTCACCCAGCTTACTGCAGCATTCTTGTATGTTTGGAAGGTGGTGCTGCATAATGAAGGAAAAGTTGAAAACTTAGATGTAGGAGTTATTACAGGCTCAGTAGTTTGGAGCAGTAAGGTAGTAACATCAGTGTAATCAGGGAAAGTCTTGCATAGTATACATAGGTAAGCCTCATGCTTCAGCAAACAAGGCATTATAGACAAAATTCTAGAGAAAATAAGAGAGCAGAAATATAGACTTCTTGGGTATGCACTGAAGACTGATTACCTGCACATGCAATATGTGTACTCAACATCCTGGCCCGCACTTGGTGGAAAATAACTTCAGTGTGGGCTCTGAGGTTCTTTCTGAAGTTGTTATACTTACTGGTGAGGTCAGCCCTGAATATGATGCGTATTTATGCAGTTTACATATGGCACATATGTAGGCATACTCTAAATGGCCTCAGTTCGTGTACCTTTCTTAGAAGGAGAACGAAGTGTGAGCCAAAAAGAAAAAAAGTTTCTATGAGAAATTAGTTGGCTTGTTTCAACAAAGGGCCCCAGGATATCATAACCAATGTGTAAAAAATCCAGCATGCTTGGCATGCATTGCCCGTGTGAGTTCAAAAGAACTCTATGGAAACTGAAATGACCTTTCTAAAATATATATTTGAGGGTGCACCCTTTGAGTACGGGAAATAATGTTCTGATAGCACCAAGTGGAACAGCCCTTTTCTGATACATGGCATTTGTGGATTACAGCTATACTGAAAATATGGCAGAGAAGCATAGGAATGTACAGTACCTATAGATGAAGGCTTTCCTGCCACCACTGCTCCTTCCAGGATTTGTCTTCATACAGCCTGTGGGAGAGGCTTTATGGTTCTGTAAACTCTATGCAGCTGAATGTTAACCATTTTCCTTACAAAAATTTTCTTCAGGTTTTTAAAAAGTGCATTTATCTCAGCTGAAAAATGAAATAGCACAAAACATTTGACATTATTCTTACTAAATTAAAAACAAATCAGCTCCTAAGGCCACTAGGTGATGTGCAGCATCATCTAATAATGAAACAACATTACGAGCATGTTCATGTAACATGTCAGGTACTAGATGTGTTGAAATGAAAAACTCAGTGTTGCTTTAGAGAAACACACCTATAGGGAGGATCAGATATTTTAGTTGTTAATATACTGTCTGATGCAAGGAATTTAATTTCAAAAAGGGAAAACTTGTACACAACCAAGATCAGATCACTAACGGCTTTGTAAGACAGCTCTGGTTTTCCTGCCACTGGGGCTAATGCACAGTAAGAGCAAAGAAGTGGGATTAGTTTACAAATTACCTTGTTTAGACTCTGTAAAATTCAAAATTTATTTCTGCAAAGTAATCAAAGGCTCCATTACGAATGCCTTTTATACTCTGCAGTATGAGGGCAGCTGGCTAGTCAACTACATTTTCTGGTTTTGTAATTCTCTAGAAGTTGACACAGTTTGCTTTTTCCTGTTGGTTTTATTGCAGCTGGACATTTCTCATATTCAAGTTCAGATGATTTTTTCCTCTAGTTACTAGAATGAAATTAACTTAGCTTTTTCTCTCAGTCACTTTGTGACTTACATTGCTTTTCATTAGGGAAGATTTCCATGTACAGACAGGATGCAGTGCTTGAACAGGGCTTTTGAACAATAAAATATAGATGCAAACAGCCTCGGCATGGGTTTCCTTTTAGCCCCTCTGACTATTGTCACAGCTTCCCCTCATTCAGTCCAGTGGCAGTTGTTCTTTGTGTGAGACCAATAGATAGTATTGATAGATCAGCAAATGTTGTGTTTATGTTTCATCTCTTGTAAAATAAAAATGCAGCTCTGGATTCTTCAGGTTTCCTCATTTTCCTTGTAAGAACATTGCTGCTGCTCTGCAGCCTTCAAAAATAAAATAAAAAACTGTTTTGAGAGTTAAGAATTTTTAACAACCTATTCTTGCTTTATTTTTTTAAAAGGAATTTCTGCTGTTTGACAAATTGAGGTATTTTTCTTTGCAGGAAAACATACATGGCAATACACACCAAATTAGTGCAGGAGGAATGCATATTCACTTTTAGAAATGCTGCTAAAAGTTACAGTGCCAACTACCTCATTAATTCATCTTCATTTATGGAATTGGTGAGGTAAAAATGTTAAGGGCTTGGAGACTGCACAGCATTGGTAACAGGAGAGCTGCTCGGGGATTTTTAGGAAGAATATGCTTATACCTTGGTGCTTCTGGAGAAGGTATGTGCAGTGTAGGGTTAACTCCCTGACACACTGAAGTGTCTTAATTAGAGCTTGGCAAAGAGCCATGGTCAGTAGAAATACGCAGTGCCTGAGACAGCAGCAATGACTGGTGGTTTGAGCCTCTGGTGAAGTCTCCTGCATTCAGCAGCACACTCTGCCTCTGCCTACCTGTTATGGGAAAGCAAGATACTGCTCAGA
The DNA here is from genome assembly GCA_013397975.1 of Machaerirhynchus nigripectus. Classification (NCBI taxonomy): domain Eukaryota; kingdom Metazoa; phylum Chordata; class Aves; order Passeriformes; family Dicruridae; genus Machaerirhynchus; species Machaerirhynchus nigripectus. The sequence goes on along the minus strand of VZRQ01018916.1, from coordinate 753,273 downwards.
CCTGAAACAAAGCAGCCGAGCATTTTCCCATCCAGCTTCACCATTGTAGACTTTAAAAGAAAGGATGTGGAGATGTGGAGAGGGGGGAGATACCTGTCAATAAAAATAGCTTTTGCAGCGACTCGCTGCATGTAGTGGCCTGCAGCTGAAGGAAAGGCGAGTGAAAACTGCAGAGTGAATCTGGTTTTGCACACTGAAGGGAATGAGTGCAATAGTTGCCTTAAAATAAGAAAATGGGAGAATTTGAAGTTTGAGGCTGAGAAGATTTTAAAACATTGATGACCTCTGGTGATACTTTTCAAATTGGGAATTACTGCATGTGTTTGAAGAATGAGGATGATATACTTTTAAGAATTATTAATAGATTCTTCTTCCCCAAGGTTATAGCCTTTATATAGAGTCTAGGTAGGAAAAATATAATATCAAGTTGCCCGATTAATCCTATATTGTCGTAGGATGATGATGATGCAGATTAAATGTAAAACAAAACACCAAACCTGTTACTAAAAAATTAAATATAAAACTACAATGTATAGTTTCAGGACTAGGTTGCTGGATCTTAACAATGAGAAATACAAAGATATAGATTTGGGATAAAACTGAGCTCATAACATTGTGTCTATAGAGACACATTCTGAGAGACAGCAGAGCACTTCTTTAGCTGGTGTGTCCATAAAGTGTGTAGAAAGGCTTTTTACAATGTAAAATAAAGCCCAGAATTTTTCAGACTGCATCTTGGTATCTCTGTGAATGCTGACATTTCCCATACTTGTATGAGAAAAGAAGAAAAATGTGTTGTAAGTTTGAGGGATTTTCCAGAGGTACAAATAGTAATTGAGCTCTTCTATTTCTCACTGAATTTCAGTGGAAATTAAACACCTAAATCCCGTTTGTGAAGGCCTGAGAATTATCTCCTTTTAGGTATAACAGCATCAATAATGCATTGCAGTCTCACTATACAAAAGCGTAGTACCAAAAATAGTCTTTACTGGTATTAATATTTAACAATATGTATTGGTTTTGCATGGCCTGGGTTTTGGTAGCAGGGGGGCCACAGAGATGGCTCCTGTGAGAAGATCCTGGAAACTTCCCCCATGTCCAGCAGAGCCAGTCTCTGGTGACTCTGAAGATGGACATGCTGCTGGCCAAAACTGGGCCAGTGAGAGAGGTTGGTACCACCTCTGTGATGGCATACTTAGGAAGAAAATCAAAATAAAGTCACACAGTTTTTGCTTCTAGTCAGAGAAGAGGAGGAGGTGAGAACATGTGAGGGAAAACAACATGGAGACACCAAGGTCAGTGGAGAAGGAGGGGGAGGAGGTGCTCCAGGCGCCGGAGCCGAGGTTCCTCTGCAGGCCGTGGTGCAGACCATGGTGAAGCAGCTGTGCCCCTGCAGCCCATGGGTCCATGGGGAATGCAGAGATCCACCTGCAGCCCATGGGGGAGGTGCCCACGCCAGAGCGGGTGGGTGCCTGGAGGAGGCTGTGATCCAGTGGGAAACCCGGTGGAGAGAGAGGGCCCTTGCTTCCAGGCTGGAGCAGCCTGTCCTTGGAGGACTGCACCCCGTGGGAAGAGACCCACACCACAGCAGTTTTGGGAGGACTGTGTGCCCGTGGGAGGGGCTCACGCTGCAGCAGGTGAGGTTTGGCTGCTGCTCGTGAGAGTGGACCCACATCGGAGAGGTTCGCAGAGAACTGTCTCCCACGGGAGGGACCCCACGGCCTCACAGGGGAAGACTCCTCTCCTGGAGCACCGGAAGGAAACCTCGGTGGTGGACTGACCAAACCCACCTGCCCTGTCTCCCTGCGCTGTCGGTGGGAAGGAGGGAGGGGTTGGGGGGAAAAGGTGTTTTTAAGGGCTTATTTTATTTCTCATTATCCTTCTCTGACTCTGTTAGCAATAAATTCACTTTGTAATTTTAAGTTAAGCCTGTTTTTCCTTTGAAGTGTTTTCTCCTGGTCCTTGTCTCAACTAATGAAGCCTTTGTTAAATTTTTTCCCTCTCTCCTCTGCCCAGCTGTGGCAGGGGAGGGTGAGCAAGCGACTCTAATGCGTGCCTGGCATCGGGCCAGTGTCAAACCACGGCACAGTAAATAACAAGATTGAATTCAAAACCACACTTGTGTGTCTCTTTAAATCTCTAGGTAGAGATTTAGTTCACTTCATCCAGACTCTGCATTACATAGTAAATCACATCAGAGGAGACTTGCAGGTTGTGGCAGAGTGCAAGTCCTGCTAATTAATGAGGCACTGAATGGTCATTTAATCCATGCCAGTTGTGTGCATAAAAATAATCTGTTACTTTAGCACCTCACTGGAGCATTTCTGGAGTCTCTACCCTCGCCTGTTGAGTGACAGCAGAGTGGCAGTGCCAGTGTTAGCTAGGTGTGTGTCAGGCTGGTGGGTACTGTTACGGACCTGTACGAGTAGGTTTTTGCTGTATAGAGAGAAATCTAAAAACAGCTGTGATTGGAATCGGAAGTTTGCCCTGATAAAAACCCACTTGGAATAAGATGATAATGATTCTGAAAGGCTATCTCCTGTTTTATGCTTTCTATTCACAAGTTTGACTTTTTGCCTGGGATTATGCATCACCTCAGATGAACCCATCTGGGACTCTCTAGCAGTGATAGTCCACCCTGCAAAGAAAAAAATAGGAGCTGTTCTGTAGCATTCAATCACAGCCTTGACTGCTTGAGGTAAGAAGGACCTTCTTTGTGAAGAACGTCACCTGCTTAGGTTTACTGCGTGAAGAAGGTTCACCTTCTGCTTTGAAAAGATGATCTCTTTTTAATTTACAGTGAGCACGGATAGCAAAGAATTCTGAGTCCTATGGAAGATTTTTCCAGTATGTGTTTGGAATTTAAGGAATTGAGCTTCTTGGGTTTACCCACCTGCATTATGTCTCTGAGACAGCCAGCTCTTCTTGTGTGGGCACTTAGTTGTATGCCATGGATAGCTGAAGTGTCTGTTCCTTGCCTAGTGAAGATGTGGGTTATCCCTTCCTACAGCATCCTTGAACATGGATACGTTTTCTTCTGACCAGACTGGTCATGGGTACATGCAGCTACTTTCAAGTTAATTTTACTGCACAAGTTGTGTGCTTACATTTTCTGGATATGTTTTCTAGGAGAAATATTCAGATAGTCAGTGATCTGGTCTGCTTTTTCAAATATTTGTGCAATTATTTTAAATAAAAATGGAGCAAAGTCAGTACTTAAATATATTTCTGTAAACTGTTTGCATGTGTGTTTTTTTTTATTCTAAGGAATGTAGCAGATCTATGTAAATTGTATTAGGCACTTTCAAAAGTAAGAATTTGACCCAGTTGTCTGAGAGGAGTTGCCTTATAAAAGAACTGCTGAGGATCAATGAAGACCTACCATGAGAAAATACAAATTGGAATGTGTAATGAAGATTTACAGTGAAAAATTCCATAGATAAATTATTTGAAAATTAGGTATATAGCATGTGTTTCACTCAGGCTCTCAGTGTTTAATGTCAACATCTTTTGTGGACAGAAGGGAAAAAGTCAGTGTCAGAAGTTTGACATCAATAAATGTTTTTGTGTCATCTCCCCGGCCTTCTGGTAGCAAACTAGGAGGGCAGGAGCTGTACAACACATGCAAAACTCACTTTAAAACCATAGTACAGTAATTGTCTGAATGAAAAGATTCAGTGAGTTTGCTTCCATAGGATGCCACCTTTTTTAATGGTAGCTGCCAGTATTTTCATTATTGACCAGGGTGATGGAATACTGAGTGTGCTCATTAAACGTGGAGGTGATGTCCAGCTGAGAGTGGCTGCTAAACCAGTTTCAGGTTCCTTTAAACTATTATATAGCCTTAGACTTCAGAATTAAGTTGACAAGTTGGAGGAGGGGTCTGAAAAAAGCTATTGGCAATCAGAAGGTACAGTTGCAAAGTGTTGGACATAGGCAGAGATGGGGATCGAATGGTAGACAGTGATTCTGCAGAGTAAAGTCTTGCTGTTACTGTAGTAAAAAAGCCACATATAAAGAAAGAAAATCATGTGTGTCTACTCCTCCCTCCCTTCCCAAGAAAAAGAAAGTAATAAGGAATAACTTTCCTCGATAAATATAAAGGGCATTTTTGGTTAGTGTTATTATTTGATCCATGATGACTTTTTTTACCCTTCCCCTGACAGTGATCCATACAGCTCCTTACTTGGTCCTTCCTCTCCATCTCCAGTTGAGAAACCAGTGAGTCTGTCCTTTTGTCAAGAGGAGTTTCATTTTGTTGAGAGGATTTCTTAGGCCTGGTGGTGGGACAAGTCTGTAGATGTCATGAAAATGGGTTAGGTTGGGAAGGTGCCACTGGCCTGCCTTCATTTTGCTGGGGGGAGCCCAATAGCTGCCATCATTGTGGTGTATCTGTGATATCCCCAAGTTGGGACAGAGTCGCTGGTCAAAAAACACTTGTGGCCTTTCAGATTGCTCTGTGAGAATGTTTTAATTCACTGAAGTACTGATGCTGTGCGTGACCTCCTGCCGTGTCAGATGAATGTCAGTCACAGTGAGTTTGCAGTGAATAAAGTATGGTATCGTGGGTTTCCCTCAGAATAAAGGGTTAGCTCTGGACAAACACTTATCTGTGCCTATTCAGTGAAAATGTACCTTTCTAGTGTAGGATCTCTTGGTTTTGATTAAATCGTGTTAAAACAAATGCTGAGTCAGTTGCATGCATTTTAATAGGTATAAGTACATGAAAGGAATAACAGTTTGTTCCTAATGCATTTTTCAGTCGCTTCTTTAGGTTTTTATTACTTCAAATGAAAGAGGTTGTACAAGTATAAAAAATTTAAATTGTGTTTAAAACTTTAAACCAATTAAAGTTTGCGTATCTGGTGAGAAGAAAGAACAACTTTTTGCTGAATTACTTTCAGTTTAGATTTAAACTTAATTTTTACATCAGTATTTTTATACCAGTGAATTTTAGAAGCTTTTCATTTTTGTTTGAACAACAGAAAGATTCCAGGGTGTCTGTGTTTTCCTTTTTCAATGGCTAAGGTTTTTTTCCAGGTAAGTGATGAGATTCCTGGTCTTTGAATGTTTTTGTTTAAGGGTAGCTTTTAAAGCTGCCTTTAAAGTTCCCTTTAATCACAACTATTTAACTTGTGTCTGGGGCTATTTGAAAATAATTGAGGTTTTTAACGTGTTTTGAGTGGATGCAGAACACAAAATTGAGAGGAAAGGAAGAACTTCCAGCTGAGCTGTTGCATCTGCTCCCTCCAGCCTGCCTGGGAGCTGATTGCCTACCCTCAGAGCTGCTCATTGTGGTTGCCTGTGGCTTCTTGTGGCAGAACCAAGAACATAAAACCAGCTATTTTGGGTAAGACAGCAATACCTCTTGCAGTACCCAGTCTTCAGCAGTAGCCAGTGCCTGGGGAAGGTTTATAGACAGGGCAATAACAGTGCAGTGCTTTTGTTCAGCTTCCAGCTGGAGGGGCTTCCAGAGCAAGAGGTAGTGTTCTTGTGGTTAATAGCCCTTCACTGGTCTCCCCTGCCCCAGTAAAACACTCCTTGAACTTCTGTCAACTGTTTCAGCACCTGCAATAACTCATGGCAGAGTACTGGAGCCTGTGTGATAAATGAAGTTATTTTTTTCTTAGCTTATTATGCCAGTTTTATTTAATGCCTGCTTATTCCTGCGTTAGAAGCAACAATGAACCATTTTACCCACTTGGAGCTTTCTGTGACTCAAGATTCAAATACATTCCTGTTTCTCACACAAAATTGAAGCTTACCAAGGGTCAGGGGCTACTGGTCACACCGTTCACTCCTTTCTTTTTGAGGTTGAATAGTCACAGATATTTTTTCACTGTTCTCTCCACACTTGGAAGTTTAACTGTATCCTTTCACAGGCAAGAGGACCAATAAGGGGGATGCGTTTTAAAGCCATTATTCTGTGCAGCAGCATAAAATACTGTCGGTTTAGCTTTTTCTTGGGTAAACCCAAATACTTGATTTGGGTTTTGACTGCAGCAGAGTCTGAAGCAAATGTTTTCTTTAAAATTGTCTCTTGTAACCCCACAATACTCTTTCTGAGCAATAGAAAGTAGTTATGTGTGCACATGAGGTTTAGATATTTTTCTCTCAGTGTGACCTGCTTCACATTTACCTGTGGTGGATTTCATTAGTTGCTTTATATCCTTGTCACTATATACAATGTGAAGTGCTTATGTAGCTCTTTCTGACTAGCAGCATTTTTATTAATGTAAATAGTTTAACCTTCTTACTGATTTTAAGGGGAGACAGTTTGTACACAGATTGAAGTATTACATTTCAGTGAAATTTGACTGAAGATTTCCCTTTATTGAGAAAATAAAGCACTTTATGCTTGATTTTATCTTTTCCACTCATTGATATGATCATTATCTTTCTTATTCCATGACAACTTAGCATGGTGTTCTGTGTGGGGTGGATTTTTTATGATCTCCATGGAAGATACCTTGTGAAACCCTCTGCAAATTCAAGTAAACTGTTGTGAAGTGATACAGATCTGTAGTTCGGCTGCTTTCAGCCTTGCACCAATCCATCTAATCCAAGTTACACAGTCTCTCCTAGTTTTCCCACTGAAAAAGGAGGCAGGAGTGCAACTTAGGACTGCCTCTCCTTCCCTTGTAGAAGCTGGAGTGGCTCTTGGAACACCATTTGGACAGACTGCCATTATTACAAGGTAACCAGTGCCCTGGGCTAGGGAAAGAGGAAAAGGAAATTTGAGGCAAATCCAGGGAGTGAGAAACTAGATAAGTGAAGACTTGAAAGAACATAAATGGAGTGCTGGCAGACATTGCTAGTGTGCTTTAAAAGTAACCTTTTTCTTGGCACCTGGGCCACTCCTGTCCACAGCTTGAGCAATGTTGTGTGATACAGAAATGTTTAGGGAAGCCAGAGAAGCAGTTTCTTTGGAGTAGTCCCATTGACTCCACTGGAAGTTTGATCATGCTGCACATCAGAGGTTGTTGGATAGGTGAAAACACCTTGTTTAACCACTGTCTGCCCCTTTAGCCCAGCCAGCCTGTCTGTGAGTCCATCTTCTAAAGCTCTGTGTTAGCTTGTGTGCTGGAGTAGGTCTGTCTTTCATAAACATGCAAGAACGCAAATATATAACTTCAATTTTGAATTTGCTATTAGCTTCTAAAAAGAACTTAGTGTACTGGTTTTAGAAACTGTCAGTAAGAGATTGGATAGCAGCTCTCGTGGTGGGCTCTGTGTGTGGGATTATTTTGAAGACAACTGTTAAATGAACAGTTGGATCAAGTAGAAAGACTCTAGGGTATGCCACAACATAACCTGTGAGGTCAGTGATGTTATATCAGTAATAGAAATCAATGATAATCACAATTATTATTATAGTAAATAAAAATAAATAACATTCTTAACAGATATCCAGTTTGGAGTAAATTTACTCAGAAGAAATAAATATGATTAAAGCAGTGGATTCTTTGAAGTAATAAAGCCCAGGTCATCACCTTCATATTTTCTGTCTGATTAATTGTGGGGTTATTCCTGGTTCTGTTATGTCTGCTTTCATTTCATTACAGACACAACTTCATCAAATATTAATAATAAGGGGTGTAGGATAAAGCCTTTGCATCTTGTTCCTTGCTCTTCCTTGCTGCCTTATCAGCAGTGAGAGTATTCTGGAAGTCATGGTCAACTGCTCCTGCAGAGCCAGCAGATGGAGAGCAAGAACGCCGCTCTGTTTCTATGTGAAAATGAAGTGAGGAGTTGCTATTGTTTGAGGAGGAAGAGGGTTAAAATGTAATTAGCCAATCAATATCATGAATAGAAAATGAAGTTTGAGAAGGTTTAATTTTGAAAAGACCCACTGCAGATACAGTGTTCTCCCCCTCCTCAAATCAGTTATTTTTCTCCCCTTAAAATATTAAATGTACTCAAAACTTTCTGACTGCACAAATTGATGGTTAAGGCATGCAAATGCAATCTAGCAGCGTGGCTAGCTTCTCCCTGAATAGTTTATTTTAGCTTCTTGCATCTTGCAGCTGATAGAAGGATATGATCACAGAAGTGCTGCTCGTAAGAATGCTATTGTTTTACCCGGACTTGAAGTTGGCATCTGTCAGGTATTTGCTGGCAAACGAATGTGGGTAATGGTACAGCCTCCCTCTGAAGGCAAACACCTGGAGCAGCTGGCAATATAGTACATGCTCCATTTTATCAATCAGCCATTTCCCTAACAGACTGTCTCCTATTCTGGTACTCCCTTTCTCTTGATTTGAAAATGCAACTTTTAGGCATTTTGCAGAAGGTTGCTTTGTAGCCAACTTTATCATAGTAGAAAGCATTAATTATATAATACTATTTTTAATAAATCAGATAACTTCTAAGAAAAAGAATGTTTTTACAGTAAAATTTTTGATACATGAGAAAAACATCTTTGAATTCAGACAATAATGAGGCTGTTGAAAATCCCTGGTTGAAAACAGTCTGTGCACTTATTCAGGAGGCTCACTCGTGGCAAGGAAAATGATTTCAAAGAGCTGATCTGTGCACACTGATGTTATCAAGCCTAAAACTTCTCTCACAGTTTTAATAAGTATTTTGTGAGCTGTTCATAACAGTGAGCCTTATGTTGTACAGTCAGTGCATCCAGGTTCAGCTGCTCATCGTCTATAAACCTATTCTCTTGAGGTTTTAGTCACTTTGAGTATTAGTTCAGTATGATGGATAATGATAACAACTGTACTTGGAAGTTCAACAGTGAAGTTTAAAAGCAAAGTTTTGCTCACATCCCTCTGTAGATTAGGGTCAGTGGAGTTTTATTTTATTAGGTCCCATCTCCTGCACCCGTCACCACGTACGTGTGCACATTCCAGTAATGCTGTGAGAGGCATGGCTAACATCCGTCACAGGCAGTCTGCTCTTGTTTCTCTTTCCTTTTCACAGGGGTCAGGTTTCATATGGAATTTTGTTTTTAAAGATTTTAATTTCTATCTCATTTGTTAAGTTTGTTTCCTAGAAGGAGGTGCAGCTTGCATTGAAACACAGGTGTGCTGCAGAGTGATTCTCATATGGGCAGGCACTATTTCAGAGCCTGTCTTGCGGACTTAAGTTTTGATTGGGGAGTAAATAATTCCATGAGCTTCAGTGTCAAGAATACCTTTAAATAATAGAAGTCTGCCCACCAGAAGATCTTTTATATACACAAACTCCATGTCTTGAAACTACCTCTAAGTCAAGGGATGAATATCTTCTAATACAGTGCTGTGTTTCATAAGTCAGTTTGCTGATCACAGGAGAGATTTGATGAACTTCTGGTAACCTCTTTTGCCAAGGAACTTAGAGCTGTTGCTTCCCCAAAGGTGGTTTAATGCCTGGAAGAGTGATGGTGCTGTTGCTAAGCACCTGCTACTCACCTCGTTCCTGTTCTCTGACAGTTGAGAAGTCTGAGTCTGGGTGGTTTGATGCAGTCCCAGAAATTAGCAGGAAAATGCTGTTCACGGGCGATCGTGGAATTCAAGTGCCCTCCTCAATTCCCAGCACTTAGAGGAGGTCTGACCATTTTGTCACTTAAGGTACATCTGTCATATACCTTTGAGAAATAGTAAGAAAGCAGAGTGTCAAAAATGACCTCAGAAAAAAGCAGTAACCCTGCTTGGCTTGTTTAAGATGTATTTGTTTCTGAGCTCAGACCAGTATCAGTCACGCCATTTTTTTCAGTATCTTGGTCTTGAATATCACAAGGTAGTGCTTTAAATTTTATGTGAGACTTCTGTGCAGTTAGGACTTTGCTATCCATAATCAAGTTTTTCTTCACTGAAACCAATATTAAGTCTTCAGTCACAAGATGCCCCACTAGTACAAAACCAGGAAATATATGTGTCAAATTTGCAGAAGTTGGATTGAAAACACATAAGCTTGTTCATTGTTGCCTTGCGTATTCAAGGTTTCACGGACCTGTTGGAGTGGGTCTAAAGGAGAGTTATGAATATGATCAGAGGTCTGGAGCACCTCTTCTATGAAGACAGAGTGAGAGAATTGGGATTGTTCAACCTGAAGAAGAGCAGGTTCCAAGGAGACCTTATAGCACTTCCCAGTACTTAAAGGGGGCTACAGGAAGCCTGTAGAAGGATGTTTTACAAAGGCATTGATAGGACAAGGGGTAATGACTTCAAGCTCAAGGAGCGTGAATTTACATTAGCTATTAGGAAGAAATTCTTTGCTTTGAGGGTAGTGAGGCACTGGAGCAGGTGTCTAGAGGTGCCCATCCCTAGGAGTGTTCAAGGCCAGGTTGGATGGGGCTTTGAGCAGCCTGGTCTAGTGGAAGGTGTCCCTGCCCACAGCAGGGGTTTTGGAACTGGATAATCTTTCAGGTTCCTCCAACCCAAACCATGTTATGATTCTATGACTGAACTGGAGGAAACTTGATGAGTTAACTAGTGATGAAAGGATGGGCTTATGGTACCAAAGGAAGATTTTGGATACCTGTGATAAGAACTAGACTGTGCAGTGAACTGGAAGCAAAATTAATGAGTGCTGAGTAATACTGAGGTGCTGAGTTATTCTTCAAATTGTATTTTAGTAACTTCTACAAAAAAGTGTCCTTTTTCAGTCTCCTCAGTCCTCTTTCAGTCTCTTGCTTTTATAATTAGCTGTCCATAAACATTCATCACATTTGCATTCTTAGAAAACTAGGCTCTCTAAGGTGCCATGAAGAGAGATAAACGTGTGGCGACCAGCGTTGTCACCACTGATAGCCACCTCCTTTATTGATCTTCAGGCAGAACACAGCTGTCCTCAAGTCAGTTTAGTAATTTTACCTAGTTGAATTGCTGAGGTTTCTTTATTTGAATGAATGCCTAATTCTGTGATTCAGGTTTTCCATCTCTCTTAGATCTGTTGTTTGTCAAGTTTTTCACTGTGAGTTAATATTATATCTGCATTAAATATTTAAAATATGTTATAACAGTTGCTTTCTGTGTGCCTTCTACCTTGTATTTTTAAAAAATCACACCTTCAAATTAAAGATCTGTTAGATATTCTGCCACATATTCATGCTTTAGTGACTAATTTAGCATGAATAAAGAATTCTGCTTGTATTATTGATATACTTTTCAAATTAATGTTCTTTATTTTTCAAGGGAAAAAATGCTTAATACTGTTGTTAGTTGCATAAAAGAATTGACATTGTCCAGTACCTGGATTTAATTGGGTTAATTGGAAATACCTTTAAATGTATCTTTGATGCTTCTCATCCCACACACAAGGTGGGTGCTGGATTTTTGCCTGCAGTTTGACTAGAGGACATTTGGTTTCATCTCAGTCTGGGATTGAGCATGTCAAAAATTGAGCTCACAGGCAGCTCCTTCTCACCAGGAGCAGGGATGTGCATGTGCAAGTGCCATGCAGCGTATCCAGAGTGACAGTAAAAAATAAAAAGGAGAAAAAAAGAAAAAAAGAAAGAAAAAAAAAGAAGGGGGGGAAGAAAAGACTGGCTGCAGCCTGCTGAGCATAAGCAGCTGCTGCTTGCTGTCTTGTGCTGTGAGAGCACCTTTCTGACAGGTTCTCAGGCTCGGCTGCGAGGTCAGCGCGGGATTAGGATGGGAACCCACTTTGCCTCTCCTGACAGCTGCAATGTTTAGTCACCGTGCGGTGACTTCAGCCCTGTGGCTTCTAAAGAATGTTTAATTAGTTTGCCTGCTATCAGAAATTATCTCAAGCAGAGACACAAACATATGTTGGAATTGGAGAAGACATAGTAGGGGGGCTGGTGGAGGATGGCATCCAAAATATTATGAATAATTTTTTATATAGGCTGTTACACTGTTAAAATTCTAAGTTTTCATAGGTAGTAATCTTAAAGTGAAGAGTTGCTTTTGTTCTATGTAATTATTTTTGAGACATCCCCTGAAAACAATGTTTCTTGTCTAATAAAAAAGTATGTCAAAGCAAACAAGTACACTGCTGTTCTCTCCCGTGGAGTAAGAGCTTGGTGGGAACTTGAGGAGCCTTGGGAAGACACAAGTGCCGTTGTGCGAGTAGAGCCAGCCCTCCTCGCCAGCACACTGTGAGCACAAGCCAAGTTGAGCAAGTTTGTTGTAGATAAAAGCCTTGGATCTCTCCTGCTTTCTCTTGGGACTGGCAGTGTGTCGCTGTAAATTGTGACTCCCATCGCACCCAGAAATACTTCCTGAAAACCCAACTCTTTTCCAAATAGCTTTTAATGCATGAAATGGATCAGCATCCCCTCCTTTGTAAGCTTTCTGTAAGAAAACAAACTGCATTTGAAGGTTAAAAGCCTTTTCACTTAAATGTGTAGCTGTGTGGCTTGTTGTGGGAGCAGGGACACAGGAGACGAAACGTGGCAGCAGCCACTGGGTTTCACGGCCGGGTACGAGACTCAGCCTGCAGCACTGCTTCCACTCGGCTAAACCTCCAGAGAGTGGTGCTTCTGTAAGGGCGTTTTCTCGCCAGAAGGAGGGCTAAGGAGCCAGGGCCTAAGGAGAGCTTGCTGGCCTATGGGCTGAGTTGCTGAATATTTAGGTTGCATTAGACCAGCAGAGACTGTGGTACAGAAATTTATTATATTATTTATATTAAATAATAATATTTATTATTATTATTTATAATTCCTATTTATAGGAAGCCTAAAAACATATGCCCAGCTGTGCTGACTGCAGAACAAATTGGGGTTTTTTTTTCTATCCACATCTACTTTTTTTCTTACTTTCTTTTATTGACTGGTCTTAGAAATGGGGTTTTTTTCTTACAATTTTATTTGTAACTTCCTCATGGTATAGATAATGCCAATTAACCTCAGTCTGTATTTATATTTTTTAATTGTTCTGAATTCACATGATGTGTACTTTTTAAAATACATCCTGAGTAACCTTGTGGCCTGTTTTTCATTTTCACTTGTCCTCCCTTCTGCTATTGGAAGATCAATTAACTTTTCATTAAAGGTTTCTAGGCTTTATGGGATAGAAATCGTATCACCTTGCCTGTTTGGTGCATCTGTGGAATAAAATAGCTTTTCTAATTTGTGATTTTAGGCTCATATGAGGGGTTGATGACATTGTAGGGAATACAGCTGGTTGCATATCCTAGATTGTATGAATAGTTGTCAGTAAGATGTATCTCTGTACAAGTTGTCATGTCAAATTACTAATTTCTGTTGCTGACTTTGCAGTTCTCAAGAGGAATGTTGTAAATATTAATGAAACATGTTTTTCAATCTCACAGTGCTATAGTAAACTATTATTCCCATTTTATGGAAAAAAAAATTACAGCATGGAAACTGTGAGATGCTCATGAGTATGGGCATTTTTGGCAGGAGTAGGAAGTAACTGAATTTATAATGTCTGTGTTTTAACCAGGAGACATTATTCTTCCTGGCTGAAATTTGTTGATTCACATCATGATTGAAAAGGACTCCTCTGATAAATGGCATAAATGTTGCTATGGCTTCTCAGCATCTGTTTTCTGGCAGTCAGACTGTGGAGCAGCTTGGAGTTAAGTGAAGCATCTACCTCTGCTTGTGCCAATTTGTAGAACGGTGATGTAACGGAGGGTGTCAGCAGGATTTTTCTCCTCTGTTTTACAGCAAGAAGAAGAACTCAACACTGCTTTCTTCATTAGCGTTTAAATTCTTTTTTTGCTTACTTAAGGTTTTTAAGAATAAGCTAAGAGGGTTAATACTTTAATACGTGTAACATACTACATAATAGTATGTAGTTATTCCATCATCCCTCAGCCAGTTGCTAAACATTGATGTTTTAACAAATATTTCTGAATGCTAAGATAGGAATGCTGTATATGGTCCTGTAAACAGGTGTTTTCTTATGTTTTGTATACAAATGTATACAGAATTGCATGTCTTTTTTAAAAATACAGATTTTGCTATAAACCCTGCAGCTATTGTCCATTGTATCTTGTAATTGTTAGTGGGCTTTTTCTATTTTAGACTTGTCTGGAGGGAAAGGTTCCTATTAAAACTCATTTCAGAAAAGTAAAAGCTTAGTAAGAGTATTGAACTCCTCCTGAGATCTGTAGAAACACATGGTACCTAGGGAAAGAAAATGGAGAAAGTCAGATTATTCTCCCGAACTGTGTACAGGCTGGAGTTGCCACTTGTAGTCTATAATGAAAACAACCTGTATGAAGCAGCACAGTAATTATGCTATGAATGGAGGAGCAGCAGCTTAAGACTGTTCTCTTTTCCACAGAGTGCATACTGCTGTGTGTTGGGCTGTTAGGGATTGGCCCCTCTCTGCAGCGTGCCTGGGAGTGCTTCTTATGTGAGATTTTGCTACCTAGGATTGCATATTTTGCTGACAGCTGTTGTTTCAGAGACTGGCAGAAAAGTTGTGTTCTTATTTCTTCCCTATCCTGTACATCCTCCCGTTCCCCATCAGCCACTCTTCCTGTTGCGTCTCCATTGCTGTGGAGCCAATACTCACTACCTACCTGATGGTAATCAAATGGATAGTCTTTAGGAGAGCAGGAGAGTACCCAACAGCAGGATATTCTAGCCATTATTTCTCTAAACCTAACTAAACTAGAGAAAACCTTAGAATGTGCTAAAAATTTCCATAACATTCACTGGTGTTCTGGGTGAATGTGGGAAGTCATCCTTTTCATAGAACTGATGTGTTTTGACTGTCTCATTAGGAGTCTGGTCTTCAGTTAGGAGAATCATGGAATCACAGAATGGTTGGGGTTGGAAAGGCCCTTAAAGACCATTGAGTTCGAACCCCCCTGCCACGGGCAGGGACACATTCCACTAGAGCAGGTTGCTTAAAGCCCCATCCCATTTAAGCAGGTTGCTTAAAGTGGCCTTGGATCCACAACTCTGGACAACCTGTTCCAGTGTTCTACCTCCGTCATCATAAATATGTCTTCCTTATGCTCAACCTAAACCTCCTCTCTTTCAGTTTAAAACCTTTGTCCCTTTTCCAGTCACTGTAGACTTTGTTAAACAATGTCTGTCCCCATTTCTCCAATAATCTCCCTTTATATGTTGAATGCGGCAATGAAGTCTCCCCTGGAGCCTTCTGTTCTCCAGGCTTAACAGCCCCACCTCTCAGAGCCTTTCTTTGTAGAAGTGTTCCAGCCCTCTGGTAATTTTCATGGTCCTCCCCTGGTCCTGGTCTGGCAGGTCCATGTCTCTTGTGCTGGAGACCCCAGAGCTGGATGCAGAACTCCAAGTGGGGTCTCAGCGAAGTGGAATAGAGGGGCAGAATCCCCTTCCTCGACCTGCTGCCCCTGTTAATGGTGTCTTTTTGGCTTGTGTAGCTTGCCATTCCTCTTCTGCTCTGAATCTTTGGCTTTGGAAATATTTTGAAAGTTTTTACTTGATTTCTTCAGCTATTCTTTCAGTGTATTTTATCATTCAATGCAACAGATGTATTCCAGAAAGCAGGAAATGCCATTTCCGTTTTGGGAAGAAATTACAGGAATCTTTCATTTATGAGAGATGAATCAAGGAAGTTCTTGTCTAATAGAGTGAGGGAAGATAACATTATTGCCAGTGAATTAATTTTACCTTTGTACGTAGAGTATTGATAAAACTGTGGCATGTCACACTGATGTGCTCCCTTTCATTAAGTGTGTTGTGCGAATGACAGGGAATTGAGTAGGAAGCACTAATTATCAGCCACAGTTTTATGTATAATTGGGCCTACAGTGAGAAGCGTGAGTGGTTTGTTTACTTGCGCTTCAGTCCTGAAACATAAAAACACAGCCAGCAGCACAATGAAGAGCTGTCCTCATAAATTCACTCAATTTGATACCAAAGTTGATACCAAAATTTATTTGGTATTAAAATGGTACATTGCAGGCATGCATAATGGTACCAATTATTTAAATGCATATTTTATGCAGTATATATAGTTGTAGCCTCAGTTTGAGGATACAGAAAAATATATAACTTTTGAAAGGCAAGAGAAGGATGGAGGAGATTGAAACCACAAAAGCTCACCTGAGCTTTGGTTACGCTATGTGCTGGTTGTGCCGTGTGAGTTCTGCGTG
Source organism: Machaerirhynchus nigripectus (assembly GCA_013397975.1). Classification (NCBI taxonomy): domain Eukaryota; kingdom Metazoa; phylum Chordata; class Aves; order Passeriformes; family Dicruridae; genus Machaerirhynchus; species Machaerirhynchus nigripectus. The sequence goes on along the minus strand of VZRQ01018916.1, from coordinate 737,259 downwards.
GTCTCTATTCCTTGTGCGATTCTGATGGGGAGGGCTTTTCAGGGGAATGGATTGTATTTGGACAGTTGTTACTCGTGAGCACGACGTGTTATCTGCTGGCTGATGTCTTGTATACAGCTGTTAATGTTTATGTTAGTGCCGGTTTATCTGCAGTAGCAGTATTACTGAGCGGGAAGTTGGCAAGTGAATATGAATGTTTCCTGTGAAATATGGCATCTTTCAGAGGTATTACACTGTGCTGTCAGCACTGGGGAGAAACCGAGCACCTTGCAGGACTTGACTTGAGGAGACTCCTTTGAGCAGATGAACAGGAGGACCTAAGGTACTTTATGTGATGGGTCATCACACAGCCATGGGTTGCTGCAGCAGCAGCCTGCAGTGCTCACTTGTTCGTAGTGACTTTGCAGTGAAGTTGAGGATGAATGTGTCACGGGTGACCAAGGCTGGGATACAAAGTATCCGTAAAGAAGCTTTGTTCGTTTTCTTGGTGTGTCATTTTCAGTATATGATCTTTAAACTTCACCAAAAGCCTAGAAAAATTGTGGAGGGGTAGTTAGTAATATGACAAGATTTCATTTTCTTTATGTTTTTTTTTCTCCTTGTCTTCTTTGATCATGTGAAGAAAAGTGTAGGACTTCTTTATCTAAGAATCTTCTGTGTGGAATAATCCAAGGGGATATGGAATATTTCTGATGATTTGAAGATACACAGTTTTCACTGTGTATCAGATATTTTTTGTGGAAACATTGGAAAGGCCCAGTTTCTAATAAGTCAGTATACAGGTATTGGCTGTCACTGTATTCTGCCAGCAGCCCTGGGAGCTGTTAAATGGCATTTATGCCATTGACCAGACAGTAATTGTGTATGACTGGTTGAGAATAGAGATGGCAATTTCCCAATGGTTTCCTGGACATTTGTTCAGAAACTAAGCCAGAATCATGGGAAGGTGGGTCATCTCATCTTAAGCTAAATGAAGTTTGGGGTGTTCTGGAGAACTGTGGGAGGCATGGTGTGTGTACAATGGATTCCGCTGTGGGCCTGAGTCAGAGGTGCCTGACTGCATGGAAAGCTAGCAGTCATGCCAGCCCTGTGCCGGTTCTCACAGAGGTCCTTTGTGCCTGAGTCAGAGCTTTCTAACCCAGGAGCATCCCCCTGGTCTCATTCTGGAAATGAGGCCCAAAGTTAAGAGGTGGCACAAGAGGAAAAAACTGTGCTGTACTAAATTTCTCATCATGTCTTCTGCCCTCACATTTCCCTCTGTTTCTGATTCTTGTGCCTCATGTACTGAAGTCCAGCATAGATCCTGTGATTCTGAGATGCCTCCACCTATTTTCCAGTTCTGTGCCCTTTCATCCTTTCCAGCTCGAAGAGTCTGGTCAGTTCTGCTAGCCCTGTAGTTGCACTTCCAGCAAGGAAGGGGATCAGAAAGCCCCTTGTGTTAGTAATTACATGCAATTTCTGTACCAGTTTGAGAATATAGCTTGTCCAGTGTTTGTCATCAGCTGCAGAATATTGATGGAGATTGCTTTTTCCTAAAGCAGTAAAAGCTGCATACAGTATTTATGTTATGCAGTAAATACAGACTGCTACATCTGCCTACTGAGTCAGAGCAGAGAAACAGGGCATGTTTCTCTTATTTGTATGTGTTGTGCGCTTTTTCTCATGCACAAACATGCTCAAAAAGCAATTCAAAGATCCTAATAGCTGTTTTCAAAATCTGACCAGCCACCAGGAACTGAGGAGTTCTTCATTTTCATCTTATATTTTTCAAAGTCCTTAATGTTGTTTAATGCATAGAGGGAATGGTATTTATGTAATGAGCAGCTATGGCATGCTTTGAATAGTTCACAAAGAAGATAGAATTCCCTATTTCTTCTTGGCATTGGTATGATATCACTATATTAATATGCTTCACAGTCACAAATTAATGTAATTTTTCAGGATCCTATGAGCAGAAAGGCATATTTATCCCATATTTACCCCATGAGCAGAAAGGCATATTTATCCCATATTTACCCCAGTTCACAAATGGGCAGCTAAGGATCAGAGATTAAGTATCTATTATAAATTCTGGGAGTTATGATTACACAGCTTGAGCCATTTCATCTTCCATTTCTCCTCTTACTTTGATACCTAGCACTCTTCCTGCAGCTGTATGAACCAAGCAGCTGCCTTTGCAGTCAGAGCCAGTATTAGATACTGGCCTGTGCCTCCAGCACTTTTCCTTCAGCTGCATAGGCAGGCAGGCAGCTGCTTTTATGTATTAATATGTGGAGCTGGCACTGGTTATTAAGGCAGCTGCTCGGCTGCCCTTACAGCTGGAGGAAGGGTGTTTCCTACTAGGAACAGCTCATAGGAGTGGAGAGACTTCAAAACATGGAGGGTATGGCCTGGCTTTTCATCTCTAAGCTATATTGCTTAGGGCTGCGAAACTGTGATTTCATTAGGAAGTGTATACAATTAATGGAAGTAATTGAATACGTTAAAGTTACCTACCATTTTTTTATTCTGCATTTTATGGGTTTAGACTGGTGACAAAAGTCACCATGTGACTTGATTTTTTCTACAGGAGAAATGTTTATATTGCTTAAATTTAACCAATTGAGTTAAAGTTTCATACTGAATTTAAAACCTGGTAGCCCTACCTCCTTTAGTTGTAGAATTATTGTTAGCATCTGTTCAGAAAAGTTGAAACATCTTTTTGTGATTTTCATACACAGAGGTAAAATGGGAAATCATGCATGTCCATCCTTGCTTGTAGCACTTGGCTGTTTGTTCAGGGCACTTCTGTGGGGTTTAAAGACTCATTTGAGTTTGAACCTTGAGCTCTTACTTCTGCCCTTATTTAGAGAAAAAGACTGAGAGCTTGCATTATGGCTTGTGCAGCCTTTGACAGATGAAAGCTCTACTCTGCTGTATTTCATCTGGGCATCAACAGCCAGTGGCAGCTTGGTTTTAGAAGGGCTTGTCCATATGAAACTTCCTCCTGTCAAATTCTCGAGTAACATAAGGCTTAGATGAAAAGAAGAGTGGGGATTAGTGAAAAGCCTGAATTGCTGTGTGTGACATAAAGCCATGCCATCATTGATAAGTGACATAAAGCCCACGACTAAGCTACTTCAGACTTTGTGGGCAGTGTTGAATGAAGTAGCAAAATTCTGCAGAGAGCAACGAAGTGGTTGTGGAAAGAGGAAAGCAGTGGAGAGAGAGTAAGCAAGGAGATATTTAATATTCTGTTGACTGGGCAAAGCAGGCATCAATGGCACAGGACTGTGCACCTCTTGAGTATCTAGCGAGCTTTCATATGGGGCTAGTGAAACAAAAGAGGTCTCTGAGGAGTAAATAGGAAAGCGTGAGAGGGTCTCAGTATTGACAGGAGCACGTTCCTCTGTGGGATTTGGAGACCTAGGCACCACAAGCTGCTCTTGGAGTGTAAACAAACACCTCTTGGAAGAATGTGGCATGCTTCTCCTTTGATGTTGCTGAGAGGTTTTGAAGTACATGTAAGAAGCAGTCTTCCTCTTTTTCACACCCACCTCCTCACACCACATAGTTAAAATTAGTTTCAGTTCTTTCCTATGGTATTTGCAGTATGTCGAGTGAAAGTGTTTTCTTTATGTTTTTTGGCTATAATGAAAATCACTTCGCCCTTCAAAAGTCTTCAGACCAAAAGTTAAGTTTGTCCAAAACTATTTTTAGGTGCCAATTCAAAGAAACATTATTATTGAGTGTAATTTTTCCTTTGATATACAAATGAGGTTCTTTTGATGTGGGGTGGTTGTTCCCATAGCAAAGCAACTCTTCAGGGCAGTTCATTATTAGCAAGCAATTGTTAAATGTATTTGTTTGTACCATGTAGGCAAAAGTGTTTGTGGTGCTCCCTAAGTAAGCTTGTCTCATACCTCGTGGTCTGTATCTCCTATTACTCGTCCTGCTGAATTCTGTCAGATTGTGAATACTTGGAATTAAATTATCCAGTGTCACTTTCCCTTGCTGGTTGTTTATTTTCCTTTCTGTGCTGCAGAAAGTGTTGAACATTTCTGAATGTACATTGCCTTTTTTTATATAGTGTTATCCTGTCCAGCTTCTGGACAATACCTTGAAAACTGACAGCAGTGACCTTCATCAGGGAGGTGCCTCATGCTACTTGCTCGATAGTCCATGTAGACTGAGCTAAGGTAGCAGATGTTTGGACACACATGGATGTCTTTAGTGTCTACTGTTCTTCTCCCAGACAAAAGGCAACTGGAGCATTAAAAGCAGAAACTTACATCCTACAGCCCAGTGAGGAAGGATTGATAATTGCAAGGAAGAAACAGTAGATTCTAGACTTGTTTTGTTTCTCCTGGTCAGAAAAATAATGATTTGCATTTCACAGTCCCTTGACCACTTGTACCAGTTGTCAGTCATATCATTAGAGAATCAAGTACCACTTTTAGTGTGAGAGGGTAGTTTGCATGGGTGATTTCTGCTGGTGCCAAGAGTAACAGCTAGTAGTAGTTCTGATCCTCTCAGGGGAAGAAGAGAAAACTGAACTAGGATTTAGAAGAGTTAGGCTCTTCTTTCTGCTCTATCCTATACTTCTATAGTAGTAAAACCACTGGTGTTGAATTAAACTTGAATGTTTACCTAAGGGGCTGAATAACAAGTGTTGGAAAAACTTTTTTCATTTTTATCTTTAGCTTTTGAAAGCTTTTTTTGCTACCTTAACTTTCTTACAGCTTTCCTTCATGTCATAAATACCAGAATTAACAAAGTATTAAAGGAAGTTTATTTCATCATTTCTTTTTTAATCATTTCAATATGAAACTAATTAATGCATGGATTCAAATCCTATTTCTAGTATAGAAGAGGATTCAGTCATATCTTTTGATCTTGGCTGGAGGAAGAACAGAAAGAAGTTGGTTTGGTTTAGACAATTAGCTTAGACAATTAGCTTAGATATTTGGTAAACAAGTTCAGCTGTTAGGATGGTGAAACTGTCAGAGGGTTTACCTAGGGCCAGTTGTAAAAAACCTGTCCTTCACAGAAGTTTCTTGAAAACAAATTAGATGAATTTTTCATCGGGGGTAAACCTCCTTTGGTGTAAAAGATAAGGCTTGATGTCTTATCCCACCTTTAATTTCCCTGATTTTGGTCAAGTATTTAGAAAGTAGCTTGTCATTAAAGAAGACTTGGTTTTGAGACACTTTGAGGCAAGTATAGTAGAAAATCCAGCATTTCAGTATCATAAGTGCAGTAAACATTTCAACAGTCCTGAAGTAAATGTTTCTTTGTACTGCTTGTAAAATACTCTATTTTATTGAAGAGTTTGTGTTACCTTGTAAGTGACCCAGACTGAGAAATGCTCATAAATACAATCTCAAAGTAATCTGCTCAACTTCTTTTGTAAATGACCATGAAATAATTAGGAGTGAGATGGGGGAGCATTTGGCTGAATTACTGATACAGCTATTACCTGGGATTGATTCTGCCACCTCAGTTTGATTTTGTGCATTTCAGTCAGCTCTCATTCCTTTCCATTTGCTTGATAATTGTTGGAAGAAGCTGAAGTGGTCAATCATATGACCTTATCTCTAAAACAATTTGCTCTCAGGCTTTGCTAAACTGTAACTTGAGTAAATATCTTCTGGCTCACAAAAGGCTTGCACTATTTAACAAGAAATAAGCTTTTGTTGTGTTTTCTCAACTTCTGGCCCTCCAGTTTCCTGTTTTTCTCATCTATGCTGCTCACTGAATGAACACTACTCACAGCTTTGTACCTGGGTTGCTTTCTGTTCAAGCTTGAAAATTTTAGGGAACAAGACCCAAAAAGATGTGATCATCCAGTATCACAATCAAATAGCAGTATCTGGTACAAGCCTACACACACATCATAGTTCAGTTAAAATCAGTCACTCCTTTAATACTTGCATGTGCACACATGCACAAACCAGTTGACTCCTGAAAGGGAAACTCTTTAAAAAGGTATATTGTTATCATTGAATGTGTCAGTTAGTCATTTCATAGAAGCTCTTTAGATATCAAAATCAGGAAGTAAGTCTTCAAAATGCTTAAGAGTTATTAGCTTACCTTTTTTTCCTCATTACTTAGTATGACAGACTCCAGCAGCTTGAGTTACGGCAGTCTCATTCCCATGTGTTGGAGGATGGCATTTTTCAGACTAATACACTGCTACTTGAAAAATCAAAATATTTTCAGTCTTTTTGAGGATGCAGTTTGGTTACCTGTGTTTGATATCAAACAGCTAACCTGTGTATTACTGCACAACCTGTGGAATTACTGTGCAAAGAAGTTTGCTGTGAAACGTTTTATTTTGCAGCATCCACACCACAAACTAAAGATAAATCCCAGCTGTTTGAATATTAAGTTCTTTAATTTCACTAGTCCTCATTTTTATGTGGGTTTTTTTTTTTACTGTGTAAAAATATCTATAAAATATTAATTCTATAAAACACTTTTAGTCCATTGTTACCTTGACAATTGTTTTGTATGAAGATAAAATGTAAGCTGTAATCAGAGTGGTGCTTGTACTGCACTGTCAAATGACAGAAGTGTTACGAATTTTTCTTTTTACATCACAGAGATGGGTAAGCATGTGTTTGATATGCAGACTATGATGACAGTATTCCAGGAACATTCACTATATACTTCCTTGGTCTCTTCCCTAGTCCTTCCAGCAAAACTAATTTGGTTTTCTAAGTGAGGCTGCAACATTCAAATTATGCCTGATAAAGCTGGAAGAAAACCACTGAAATAATTATTTGGAGCTAGAGCTGTTCTCTGTATCATTACACAACATCAGTGTGAGGCATTAACTGTTCAGGTGGCAAAAGGGAGCCCTTGGACTTGCCAGAGCCACTTCGCTGTCTCTTTTGCAGCACCAAGGTTACGGCACTGCTGTCTTACCATTACTGCAGTGATGCAGTGGCTGGTCCCCCACTGCCATTCAGAAATGATGCTGCTGTGTCTCGTGGCCACAAAAATTGCTCTTGGGACAGAGAATCCAATACACAGACAAATCTAAGTACCCTGCCAGGGATTTCCAATTCCTGCCCAACAGTAATTGCAGTGCTAGCTGAACTCTAAAACTTCTGTGGCTTCTTTCTGATTTTTACTGCAGTTGGTGAAGCAAAGCCATCAATCTTGTATTTATTTGCTGTTTTATTGGGTGTTAAATGTGGCAAGTTGCTAAAATCCTATGTTAAATAAAGCTGACTTTTTAGATATTAAATCTTTTGTATATTTATACATTAAGTTTTATTTATTATAAACAAAAGTACATTTCATAAATTAAAATTATTCCTATGCAAAAAGCGATACTTTAAGGTTCAGTAATTGCTCCTGTTTTGTCATATCATATTACTGGGAAGCTTTGATTTGATTGAATCTGTTCTGCCTGTGAAAGGCAAAACAAATAGATTAGGTATTGTAAAAAGAAAGTTAAATCAAGTATTTAAAAATTTCTATTGAAGACTTCTTATTTACAGTGTGGAATAAGTAGCGGCCTTTTAACTGTCATATTTTTCTTGGTGTTATTTGTGTGCATCCATCAGTTCTGGGGTTGAATAATTTCACCTTAACTAGCATGCTTTCTTCTACATTTCTTCTGGTGGTTCATGTAATGTCCTAAGTTTGGTTGACCTGAAACGGGACAGAGTGAGATGTGGCCAGGACGGGGTCTGAAAGGGTGCAAGTGCAGTGTGCTTTAAGTGCAGTGTGCTCGTTACATAAACAAGGAGCTCAAATAGAGTCAGCCTCACTGGAGTTCAGTTTAAGGTTTGGGTCCATCAGTGTAGTGGTGCAGTGGTGGTGACAGTGCTGGAAGTGCATCTCTGTGTCCAGGGACTTACACACTGTATCCTGGCTGCAGGTTAAATTTCTGCAGGTGATAAATGGCTGAGCAGGTGCTGACGATCAGTCCTGTAGCAGCTGAAACCTGTACCTGCCTCCTGGTGCTCCACCCTGCTCTGGGCTCTGCGGGTGTTTTAGCACCCACATAATCTGAGCTTGTTCCTAAATAGAAGAGAAACTGAATTTGACCTGGGTGACTGAATGCCTGTTCTTGCTTCGTATGGTCATTAATATTATAACTAACACCAATGGCTTCAAAAGTGATTTACTACAGGCATGGTATTTCAAAATGCACAAGTAAATCCTTTCAGAGTCGATAACATTTTAATGGAATTGACACATTAACAGGCAAAATTGTTTATGTGTAGTTTTTACTTTTCCCTATGTGAGAAAACTTTCAGAACGATTGTTTCCACCCCAAGAGTATTACGAATTGCTTGGACCATCAATACTTTCCTTAAATCTTTTGTGGAGTACAATAAACCTCCCTGTCCTTTTTATAGGGAGAGTGGTAGAATTTCACCTGCCATTTAAAATGCAGATAATACATTGTTTGGAAGAGTTTGTTTGAAAAGGTAGGTTAAGCTGGAATGAGTCATCACCAGGCTGCTCTGTGTGTGTGCATGTATTGGGAACTTGATACTGTGGGAAAGCTGCAAGGCGCCTTCTAAGGTGATAGAAAAGAAACACTGTACTACAATTAGTTTTACTCACAAACAAGAATAGGATTTTGTTATCATGATTAATTGCATCTTACCGTGTTCCACTACTAAGTAAGAAATACCAGGAGCTGGAATTCTTGGATGATAGTGGGAAAGAAAAGGCTAACAAGTGAAAGGTACGGAAGCAGTCTTGAGATCTCCCTTGCTTTCCCTAACAAATATAACCAGTCTCCAGCTTTTGAGACAGATGGAAGTGTTAAGCAGGTGCCTTTTCAGTGACAGAGCTTATTTGAAAATGGGTTGGGACAAGCCTGTTCTTTGTTTTATTAGTATTACTGAATCTTTAGTATAAAGTTGGCATTTGAAAGGAGGACTGCCTTTAGTAAAATACTAGTTTCTAACATTTTGGGTTCCCATTTTATTCCAGGCTTATAAACTGTGAATATTCCATTGGCTTTCGTTTGCTTTAATAAGATCTCTCCAATGTGAAGCACTGGCGAAGCTTGTTGTCTTTTGCGGTGGAAGTTAAGCAGTGAGATTTTCAAGGAAGCTTGGGAAAGAAAGTCAGAGTAAAAGGTTTAATTTGGAAAACAAAAAGGCTGTTTGTGACCTGGAGAAGTAGATGGAAGGGTGATGGGTGGATGTGCTGGGCTTCTTTACAATTATTTCCACTCTGGTTCATGGATGCCACCACTCTAAGTCTGCAGTAATTCACTGGCAGAATGTATTTAGTTTACTATTCCAGAACATCTTTAAAACCTATTAAAATACAAAACTCGTTCTTACTTGTCAGAAACTAAAGGTGAACATACCAGACACATGATTGATTTGCTGTAAAATGGTTTCCTGTATCTATAAAAAGGCCTAGTGAATTTTATAAGTTTTTGAAATCTTTGGATTATTGAAATACCTTTTCATTACTTTTTAAGAATATAAACATAATGTTCAGTAGAATCTTTTGCAGAGAAAAATGGGGAGGGGACTTGAATATTGCTTGCATATTATCAAGGGCTGGGTGTAGAACGTACAGAATGTACAGCAGTTGCAGGTAACAGAGAAAATGCGACAGCATCTTAACAGCTTCCGTTTTCCAGTTCAGGAATGCAGGATATAGGCCAAAGTGCTCGGTCTTCTAGGACCTGGTATGAGCATTGGCTAGGAAAAATGTTCTCACTCAGTGCTTGTATCCCACAACACCAGCTAGAGAAACTTTTGGTGCCATTTTTAAAATCAAATAAGTGCTGATAAGGAGAAGGGAGGCAGTGGAGGAAGTTATATGGGGAGTTTCAGTTAAAGTGTCTGAAGTTTGGAGGAAAATATGAAGAGTAGAGTGGAAATATGTATATTCATAAAAAGGAGCTACTGCTCTGAAAATAAGTCCAGCAAATGAGAGATGTTGCCTCCCTACTTTGTTCATTTGTTCTTCATTATTTTACTTGGTTTTGGGGGTTTAGTTTTGTTTTGTTTTTTTAGCCCCAGTTCAGCAGCCCCATGTGCAGACACATTGAGGAACTGTATGCGTAATCCCCCAGAAATCATTTCGTTTATCCATCAGTGACATGGACCACAACTCTTACAGAATTAAAACACTAGTTCGCAAATATTTCAAGTTTTGCTGTCTGTACACATTTGTACAAAACCTAGCACAACCATGCTTTGGAACTGGGAGGATTTAGCAGTAACTATGAGGGGGAAAAGGAAAATTCTCTAAAAATAGCATGAGTTTCTTGCAATTGACTGACTTCATTTTAATCTTGGTTTTATGAGCACTTACTACTTTCACTAAAAAATGTAAAATGAAAATTAAAATATATTGCCTGTTCATATACAGATTCTATATTAAGCAATTATTTTTATTTTCTGGTTATTTTTTTTCATGCATAGAACAGGTGAAACATTTTTCTTTCACGCATTGTAAGCTCAAGTAAGAGCTCCAATTTTAGTCAAATATTTAGTTGTATTTTATGTAAATGAGTCCTAGTTTGGACATCATTCTTTGCAGTCACCTCTTTTCCAAGGTGATAGGGATGGAGATACCCAGTTCTTTCCATTTGCCAGAATCTCAGGGTTGTCACAGGATGTATTAGGAAGGACACCCAGGTGGTTCCATGCAGATGCTGATACCCACTCACCTCAAGCCCCTCCAGGTGTGGGCTGGTTTTTTGCAGTTCTGTGTTGTAGCCATTCTTATCCTGAGCTCCAGCAGGACATACTGGCTCACCTAGAGCTGACACTTCCCATTCAGGTATCATTAGACTTGGGTCAGTACAACCTTCTGGACTGTGGAGTCCGGTGCAAAAATGTGTGATCATTCTTGATTTGGCAGGGTCAGGGCTAAACAACAGCTAAAAAATTTTCCTTGTCCTGAACTGACTCTCTGAAAAGCCACTTTGACTGTGCCCCTTGGAGCCTCTGGTAGGGGGAGTCTAGTGCAGCTGTATCAGGTCTGGCACCATAGAGAAGCAGTTTAGATCTGTGTGGTTGGGTAGTCTGTGAGAGGTGTTTGGACTAATTTTACACCCAGGGAGCCCTGCCAGACCTGAACTCTGCACAGCTGAGCCATTCCTCTCTGCATTGAGCTTCCTAAAGGGCTAGGCTGATGTTTCCAAATCCAGAGTAAAATGCCATGGACAGCTCTCCCAGATGACAGAACTGTTTTATTCGCTTGCTTTGTGGACAGGAGTTGTAGGAGTTCCTGTAAGTCAGTTTTCTCTCTGGAGAAGGCACACTAAGATAATAGTGCATACTGTTACCTGAAAGTTCTTTGTCTGATGTGTAACAGGTATGTGAAAACCTGCCTATATTGCTGAAGCACGTTCCTAGCAAGGTGAACGTTTGAGAGGAGGATTGAAAGGCTGAGTTTTATTCCAGATTTGCATCTCCTGGCTCCATTTTCCCCTTCAGAGGGAAGGGGATGTAATTTCAGATCCTTGACTAAAGAAATACAAATATTTGGGGAAACAGATAAGTTGCTGCTAATTGATTCCCTGGCCTCATGCTCCCAGTTTTGGAGGTGCTGGCATTAAAGCTGAGGCATGAAGCAGTTTGAGTTAATAGTCTCTGTCAGATGATTAGATGGCACCACACATGTTGGAACAGAGTAGCTGGAGGGGCAGGAAGAAAAGGAGAATGTGGCATTAGCAGGCGTAGCTCCAGGGAAAAAACCTTACAGTTTCTTCTGACTTTTGAATGTAGCCAGGAACTCGAATACTGAGACTGGGCCAGGACAGTCCATCAGTAAATAATTGTAGGATTATTTAAACTGTAGATTAAGTAGGTCTTATAAAAACAAAATAAAAATGCTTGCTGGTAAGCGATGGTCTTTGCCCTCTGTAGAGGGGCTTTTTATAATACTTTGCTTCCACTGGACTGGTTTTCATTGCTTTACAGCATTAATTTCGTGGTAGTGCAAGTTCGTGGTTTACATCCGCTTGTGCTGCTCTCCAGGTGACTGACCCAGCATTCAGAAAGGCTGTAGTATTTGTACTTTTTTTGTCTGATTTTTTTTTCCTCCTTTTTAAGCTTCAATTTGTTAATAATCACAGCTCACGAATGCATCCATCATGTAGGAGACATTTTACTATCTGTAGTTCAGCATTTCATCAGTTTCATTATTACAGTCATAATAATTTATGGTAAAGGGACAAGTAGGCCCAGAATCCTCATATTATTTGATGAAATGTGAATGTATGTGTTTAATGCCTAAAGAAATTATTTCTGATAAAAATAAATCTGGGCTGAAACTAGTCATGTGGGAGAAACTTAACCCTTTTCACTTGGCTTGGGGAAGTAGCTGACAACTGCTGTGGCTGTTTGACTCCCTTGTTCAGATTAAAAAATAAATTAAAAGAAGGAGGAAGGGAATGAAAGAACATTTCCTTACCATGCAGTCACACAAGCTATTGTCTGTGAGCTCCCTGCCCCCATCTCTTTCACCCAGGCACACACACACACACACACAAAAAGCCAATTTTGTGTCCTTCTGAGCACACAGATGTTCCTCTTGGCATCCCTACAGTATGGATAGGGGTTTTTTTGCAGGCACAGAATGTGAGGCTTCTTTGTTGGAGACAAAGTGTTGCCTGTGGTGGGAATTGCTGCAGTGATGGGAAAGTATCGTAATGTATTGTTGGATTACTGTGTTTTTTACCCCAGTAGAGACAGTACATTAAAATAGCTTTGTGGGCAGTGAATTGTTTGAGCCAAGCCTGGCTAATAACACCCTCTCCTTGGCAAGCAGTCACACAAGGTATGGTTGGCATAGTTTGGATGGTCACAGGATTTGTCCCAGGCATCTGCAGCAGCTCTGCTGCCTTGAGTACAAGTCTTAGCAGCCGCATGTGATGAGCTAACGAGAGTGCTCTGGCTGTGGAGAGAAGCAGTCGTACTTTCAGCTCCTCGTTTCGTAGTGTTACGAAGATCTGATGTGATACAGGCCTTCTTCTAAATTATTTTTAGGACGTCTGTTCTGGATTTTCTGTATAAAGGGTCTAAGAAAACAGCTTAAAATTTTTTAATTAATTTCTACATAAAATTAGAAACTAATAGCATTAAGTGTTTGTCTGAGCTTGTATACAGAAAAGGGTTCAAATTGTTTCTTATGCTAAAATCTGCCAGAGAACATGGTTCTTCTTTGGGCACAGTTGATGACATTGTCTACCTAAAGCTCTGAATCCAGATCTTCTGTTGTTGATGGTAGCAAGCACAAGGAACATATACCTGGAAGCTGGGGGTCTAGATTAAGTTCTTTTGTTCATATAATGTTATTTTTAATCTACATTCTTCAAATACATACACATTTTGTCATGACTTTGACTGTTTTGGTTGGCAGTTTTATACCCCCATAATAAATCTCTGATGTGAGAGGTCTACCTATGTAGATCCAGTTGAAAGATTGCATAGTTTAAGTTGGAGAAAATGGGGTCCAAAAAGAGCTTATAGATGAAAAATTCCTTGAAGAAGCCTCTTCTAGGAAGAATTTGGAGGTGGGACTGTAGAGGGGAAAGTTACCTGGCTCTGTGTAATAATTCTCAGTTGCTTCCTCTAATGACAGGATCTCTATTCTTTCCTTTTTCCTTATTTGCTGTTTTTTCTCAGTCCATATTTGTGTGTTGTGTTTAATGAGAACTTAGCAGTGACCAGAAGACAATAAAGTGTCTTCTTCTCTAATGACCAGAAGACAATAAAGTGGTTATAGAAGAAGGTATAAGCCAAACGAGTAGATCAGGAAGATGGCTCTTGTCCTTGTACAATGTCAAGACAGTTATTGCTAGTTCATTTCCAGGTGTACTCCACATACTGAATGCAGATCTGCTATCATGATTACACCTACTTTTTACTATTTTTAAATAAGCTTTTTTCTTCTTTGAGGCCTGTTTCTTGTTCGTCTCTCCAATTTCACTGAATTGCATAGATTATACTTACTATGCTTTTCCCTCTTCTTTCATGCCCCCTTTTAAAATTGTAAAGCATGCTCCTGTTTCAGTGTCAGTGTCCCCTAAATAGAATTCCCTTTGGAAACTCCTCCTACCATTCCGCTGTCTTTGTTGTTAGGAACCCTGACATGTTCTGATGTGGTACCCAACAGCTTTGTCTGGAGGTCCTTCCTTGTCTGTTTCCAACCTGCAACTGCCATTTTTGCCTGCATGTTTCTTTTGATTTATCCAACTGTTCATTTCTTTATTGCCTCCAAAACGAAATTTTCTGAAAAGTTCCTTTTGATAGTTATATTCACTGATAGTCCATATTTCCTTAACCTCAAGCATTATAGCATTAGGTCAACCTTTGTAATTTCTCGTATCCTAATAGTGTCTGGTATTATGTTGTTTCATGCTCTTTTGGATGGTTTTTCCCTCCATTTAGTATTTCTAAAAGCTGCCCTTAGCAGTCTGAGCTCACTCTTGACATCATTGTGTGCATCAGGTGAGTGGCTTATTAGGTGACCTTTCTCACTGATAACACCTTGCCTAGACCCTCCAGGTTCTTCATGGATATTCTTTACATGTTTTCCTCATCTGTTTCACAGTTTCATGAAGGACTTATTTTAAAAATCTGAAACACATCTGAACACTGTCCCTGTCATGACTGATTAAGATCTGTTAATATGTTAAGGTTTTTTAGCCAAAAGTGGAACCATCAAATATTTGCTCTGCTCAAAGGCAAGTGCATAGCATTCTGCAGAGAAGTGAACCTTCCCCATGCTTCATTCTCTTCCTTGCCAGATCTGGAAAATCAAACCAACAGTGTCAAACTGGTTGCATTTTTAAGGCACCATTCCCTAATAAGGTTTTCATGTTGTCTCTGAATAGACTATTTTATTAATGGTGAAAGCCATTGGAATGAATAATTCAAGTGTTAGCTTACAAAGAAAAGTTCTTGACCAAATCTGAAAATGTTCATTTTACAGGAGCACCATGAACTCTTTTTCATCAAAAAGTCTGTTCAGTGTTAGTCCATACTGTTCATTTATAATGTAAGTAGCTGAGATTGTTCTTGAGGCATTCATATAAATGGGCACCAACAAGGAATCAAAACTTCAAGAAATATTATTTGATATACCTTAAAATGTTGGGTAATGTTCTGTGGTGTAGAAATGCAGGCATATGTTCCAGATGAGCACACTTGGTGATGCTTCAAGATGGTTTGAGACCACTGAAAATAGTTAGGTTTATAATCTGTTATTACATATTATTATCTGTATAATCTGTTGTTACAGGGGGACTTTTTCCCTGCCAGATCCCATTTTATCCTCTTTTAGCTTTTTCAGACCATAGTGCCAGACATTTTTAGCTAAAATCTTTAGCTGAGTGTCTTGCAGTTGTCTGAGCAATCTGCATATGCTGCATCTCAGAGACCAACTGTTACGTAAATGTGACTTGACTTTTGCCAGAGTGAACAGTAAGAGAGTGAGCAAGCCAGAGGGCAGATGTGACAGGCAGTGCTTTGTGCAGGCGCCAACAGCCGCAAGGAGAGTTGGGGAAAGACTAGGGAATAGGGAGGTTCAGGGAAGAGGCTGGTACTTTTCAGCAGTCCTTTGGGAAGGAGCAGTCCTCCCTTGGCCATAGCTGATTGATAGAGGAACCATGTGGTACCTTCTCCTCTTGTCTTAGAATCCCATTCAGTTCTTCCTCCTTTTCACTCAACCCCATCAACTCTCTCTACAGACCTCACCCACTTTCTCCAAAGTTGTATTCCTCAACCTGTATCTCCTCCAGACCCCTCTCTCCCTTCCCATTCTTCCTCTGAGACCCCAAACCATTAGTGCCCACCCTTCCCTCATCTTTAGCACCTTTTGCATCTCTCCTGTTGCATTCACTTGCAACTGAGAATTCAGGTATCTGCTTCAGATGTTCAGCAGCTCCGTTTTTTGTCTGTCTTTGTATGCCAGCCCTTACATTAACATGGTTACCAGCACTCACTGCCACTGGAGTAGCCATTTTAGCCTCCCTACATGTCTTCTGCTTGCAGCTCTCCTAAGACAAGAATAAATCCAATGTATGGCTGTGATGAGGTTTAAATACAAAGAAAGGACATGGACAGTACTTTCCATCAGCACTTTCCAGGTGGGAGTATCAGAGCAGGGTTACAAGATGTGTCTGCAAAAACCTGCTGACAGTATGTGAATTATCCTGGTTTGCTGAGGATTCTCCTGTGTGACAGCTTCTCCAAGCTGTACAAAGCTTGAGGGTTGAGCACCAAAGCTGGGCAGGTTTTTAAATTCATTGTCATTGTTCACATAGCTGGTATCATTACCCAGATAGTAAGGGGGAGTCTGATTTAAATTTTGATAAGAACCATGCCTGAATTATGAAAATGTACTATTTATAATCCCTTACAAGAGACCTGCCAGGATGGCTGGTGCGAGGGGACTGGAATCAGCTGAGTGAGAAAACTGAGAAGCGCTGCAAGAAAAGGAAGACAACTGAACTTAGTTGGTACTGGTGAGAGAGAAAGTTGTGATGGGGTAAGAAACTGAAAAGAGAGTGAGGGTGGCTGGATAAATGGGCTGGGACTAGGATGAGTGAGGAGGCAGTAAGTAAGGGGGGGCAAGAAAATATGTATAATATTTTTTATGGGATAAAAAAGGAAGACTGGAAATGCCTGGTCTGAGATCTCAGGGAGACAGCGAGAGGCCAGAGAAGTTATGATTTAGAAAATGGAGTAGGTGTAGAAAGAGAGTAAATTTGAGACCGCATCTATTAAGAAAACTAGAATAGTATCATGGAAAGTGAATTTGAACTGTGGAGGGCTGAAGGTTTAGGACTATGTACATGAAAAATATCTGACTGAGACATGGTCTCAGCATGGGAAAGAGAAGGGGTAGGAATTATAGTAGTGATTACTTGTGGAAAGATGAATAGAAGAATGTGAGCTAGAGCATACTTCACATGAGTCTGTTTTTTTGTTTTTTTCCACTTGGCTACCTTTATCTTTCATCTTCTAAGCAGTTTACCTGGCTTCTGGTGCCCGTAAGCATAAAGGGCTATGGGGTTTTTTAGTGTTTTGTAAAATAATTGGCTAATTTTTAAAATATATATTTAAATATATAGTCTTTTTTAACGTTTTGTAAGTTACAAAGAAATATTTTAATAAAAATAGTTCATTTCATAGTTTAAACAGTGGAAAAATACAAAAATTTGGACTAAAGACTCAGGTTTCTTTTTTCTTTCATTTTCCTCTCAAAGGATATGCTTTACATTATAGACTGAGAAAGCAACTGGCATAAATTACTGTATGATGACATGACTATATCTGATACAAGTTCTAGATGACAGGAGCCACCTCTTGCAAGTTTCATTTGTCAAAGCTTACCTCTCTGTGCCATGGAGAAAAGGTTACAGCATTCATCTCTGATGTGATATGAAGTACATTTTAAAACACAGATTATTCTGTGGATTCCTTCCCTAAAAAAAAGGAATGATCCTGTACCAAAAGTTTTAGTGAATGCAACCTGATTCTTGCAGATACTGTAGCAAAAGTTACAGCAAGATTTTTTTTGTTTGTTCTAGTAATTAAATATTGGCTACGTTGGGTTTTGTTTGAATTGAGGACAAGCATGTTACTTTTTAGGAGTGATTTAGAAATAAGAAATTCTACTGAGACTCTAAATGTCCATAGTGGAGCAGAATTAGATTTAAATATTTGACACCTTTGGCTGTATTCTTTTGTTGCCACAGACACAAATGCCATTGATAATTGATATCATGGTAATAGCAGAGCTTGACAGTGTCTTCACAATGGCTTGTTTGATGCTTTTCTGTGACAATTATAAAACAATTCTTGACAGGCTTTGCATTTACCTTCTTTTAGCAATAGGAATGAAAACTTAACATGTTTCATTCCCCTATGTCTGTGCCACTTTCAGTCAGCTACCTGTCATCTCAATAACCAACAGTGGAGACACAGAGAAGGGTGACAAGGTCCCTGCACTTGGGTGCCACAGAATGAAGCTGCCAAGGCGTGACCAATAAATTATGGCTTTGAACATCCCCGTAAGCATAACTAGAGATAATATTTTACCCCCTTACGATGGGGTGACTCCCAAACTCTGCTGCTTGTACCAATCCATTCAGTAGATTTTTCCCCCCAAGTGTCCATACATGCAGTGACATTAGCACTTCTGTAAGCTCCAGTTGTCCAGGGGGAATAGTCAAGTGTTTCAGGGTGTTTTTCACATCAGCATCTAGCTAATATGCCCAAACTCTTTGTGTATTCATTTCAAATTTCTGCTTTAGATGGTGGCCAGTGCAAAGTGGGGTTTGGATTTGGACTTCCTCAGGTGCATAAAACCTGCTGGTTTTAAGGATGCTTGCCATAGGATCTTCTTATGCACTGTTGTTCCAAAACACCAGGTGACAATGGCTGTTGTTTAAGTTGATCATTTCACACACTCCTAAAGCATTCTGCTAAATGCTTCCAAGAATATGAGAGGCTTTTATCTGCATTTATCTAGTAGAGTATCTTGATCTTTGCTTCTGTCTAGCAGAGTATAGCATATTTCCTTGCAGAAGTATGGATTTGGCACAAGGAGCAAAAATATTCTGAAAAATTATTAAGCAGGTGTCACAAGCAGCAACGGCTCAGAAGAAATGAGAGCATGTTTGCTTTCTTAGTTCAAGGAAAGAGGAAAACAAATTGAGTAGGAAACAAATACAGCTGAAGTGGTAATGGGTTGATGAGTCACAAGAAGCGAGACTGCATTTTCTGTCAGAATGTAGCCAGCAACCTTGGAGCATTTTTGTGAAGTGTTTGATTGCAGAGAACAGAGATGCTTTGAAAATCCTATTTTGAGCATCCATCCCTTATTTGAATGACTGGATGCTGTGGTAATAAATAATGGATGAATAAAATTTAAGCCTAAAGGGACCTTCAGGTCATCTCTCAGGACTTCACTGTATCATGAGACATGACATTTCAGCAGGTTATCCTGAACTGAACTAGCACATCTGTTTTGACATCTCTTCAGCTGAAGCCATCAATGGCTGAAAAGTCTCAGTGCTTGGAGTTTTTTCCTATTGGTTCACCAATATTATTTGCAAATTGTCATTCTCATCTGCATTTGTTGGACTTTGTTTTCGTGATTATTACATGTTTTTCCCAGACAGATTTAAGCACCTTTTAATACCAGTATTTTCTTTCTGTATAGACAGCTCAATCTTTTTAATAACAGATCAAATCTTTACGTGGTTATTCAGTTTCATGCATGTTCTTTGTCCTCTCTTTAAAAGCCTTTAAAGAAAGGCAGTCAGCAGGATAGTACCCCATGACACTACTCTCCCAGTGTCTCTTTCACTGTCCATGTGCAAAAGTCACGGTACCTTTCTGCTGCCACTTTCTGCTGCCACTTCCTGCCATCACTGATGTGTAAGAAACTGGGATTTGGCCTTTTTGCCCCAGCATTGCCTAGGAGCTCATTCTGAGGGGGTGGGTGTTGTGACTACTGTCTGGACCTGCTGGATGCAGGATTGCCGTCCCCATCGCTACATGTGCAATGCGTACCTTGCTGCAAAAACCCACTTTACAAGATGTAGATTTTTACATGGAAATGCGCTGCCCTCACCTTAACAGCAATCTGCTCTTTTCATCCATATATTTTCTGAACGAGAATTTTGTGTACACTGGCAATGAGAGAGAAGTTGTGGGAAGTGGTGTGCTTTTGCAGAGCTCCTTCGCTGTGGGGCATCAGAGGGTGACCTGTACAAAATTCATACAGATCTGTGCTCCTTAAGCCAGCTACAGGGCATCCCTTTGCTGATAAAGTTGAGACCAGTGTGGGCTCAGGCAGCATCTGTGAATGCTTCAAAACATTTTTGAGAAACAAGATGAATTGTTCCACACACAGCTTCATTCCACGCCAGCTGCACTGCTTTGCTTCTGGCTGCAGTTGGTTAGAGGTGGGTTTGCTTCTGGGGATGCTTTATCATTTCAGTATTACTAATGAGGAGCTACAGGGTGATTTTGAGTGGATTTGAACGGTGGTAGGAATGGTGAACAAAAAATCTGGAGAGAAGGTGATGATCAATTTATTTCACTATCTTTGCTGCTCTTGTATTTTTTCTGAGGTTTATAATGTGGTGTCTTTCACATAATAAAAAAAAAGAGAAAGTGAAACATTTACTAATTTTGTAAACTGTTCTCTACTGTGGTAAGGCACTGAAATAAAACCTCTTGAATAATGGATCTGAAAAACACACTTTGAAATTCTCACAGTACAAAAATGAAAGGCATCAAGACTTCTGATGGCATTCACTGAGAGTACCATGGCTCAACTCTAACCGTGTCTTTGGAGTGTTTTATATTAATTGATTTTGTATGGAAGATAATCCAGGGATTCCTTTCATTGCAGTTTTCAAAAGCCATCACTAGACTGTGCTGAGAGACATTAAAAAATAATGATGCAAAAATTGTAAAAAAGTCAAATTAAATTCTCTAAGTTATAGCCTCAGTGTAGGAATTAAAACCCAGGTTTAAAAGTTGCTTACCTACTCCTTTCAGAAGTTCATGTACCTGAGGGGTGGGACAGAGGGTATGGAAGAATGGGCAGTGGGTGAGAGTGGTCATAGCCAGCCCTAGCAAGTTCATTCAGCTTTGTATTGCACAGGTTATTGTTCCAAAAGGAGGCAATGGAGACTGAAAACCAGTAACAAAGACGGTATATGAGCCAAAATATTCTGCTTGTCTCAAAATACCAGTCCTGTATTTTTATAGTATAAAACAGAAGATATCTGTGAATGCACTTTTCAAATGAGTAGGAAATAGCAGCCAAGACCTGGTGAGACTCAGCCATTTCTGTAATTGTGTTGTTATTTTTGTAGCAATGTTTCCAAGAATAGAAGTTTTGTGCCTTAAATTTTAAACTAATAACTTGAGTAGTTTTAATAGAAAAAGGACTGCTTGCTAATTTGTGATCACATGCAGTTTTAAATATTGGATAGTTTAACAAAGTGCTTTAATGTCTACATCTATAATTTAGAGTTTGAATAAAGGTCTTAATGCCATTTAGTAATAAGGATGCTTCCTTTGCATGTGAAATTGCACACCTGCAAAACTGCTGCCCCATTTTCTTGGCTGAAATTGGTGTAATTAGGATCCCCATTTTTAGTTATAGCCTCCTTGTTTTTACATGCTCATCACTTTCCAAGGTAACTCCATTTGTAGACCTTTCGCTGTAACCTGGAATGACTTTTAAGTTAAAAAAAAAAAATTCCCCCCAGCATTATTAATTAGCAGGAGCTGAAATATGTCATTCCATATCCTCCCCCTCCAGTTTTATTATGTAAAAATATTGGGTTTTTTTTTTCCTGCATATATCTTTCACATAGTAAAATTACTTCAAAATTACACGTCTAAAATCTTGACTGAAGAGTTTGGGGAGCTTTGGCTAAACCCTTTAATTTACCATTAAGATTGTGAGAGATTTAAAGCTTCAGTGCAAAAGTGAAAGGATCAGCATAGAGACCAAATTGCACTAAAAGGGATATAGACAGTCAGAAGGAAGCTTCCAAGTCGCTTGAGTTTGAAAGTGCACACTGTGCTACTCATGTGATTAGTAAAGAGAAGACCTACTTTTTAAAGTTGTTTGATATTTGCATGCAAAGATAATAGGCCCTATTTTGAATGTAGTAACACGACATAAACTTTAATTTTTGTATTTTTTAAAAATTTCTTTAACACCATTAGCAAGGTTATGCTGTGTGTTTTCTCTGTGCTCTTACGTTCTCTGTTACATTGGTGATGTGTGGTTGCACAGACTTATGGTTCAAATAAGAAAAGGGATTTTCATTTTGCTTCTTTTCTAGTTCTTTTCCATGACAGTTCAAAAATTGCAAAGAGCACTGAGGCAGTTATTTGGGTTGCCTCTAATTCAACTAAACGTCATTTTCTGGAAGTGGATGTTTGAGGAAAGGTGCACCTTGTACCTAGTGCTTTGCCCACTCCAGAAGAGCTGGAGAGAAGCCTGCAGGTACACATTTAAAACAGAGAAAGCTTTTTGGGACCCATTGTTCCTTGGCTGAAGTTAAGGCAGAGGTTTCTGGTGGTGCTTCAGTGGATGCTGTGGACACTGGTTTGAGAAGGGGTCATGGCTCAGCATGACCATCACAGCAGCTGGTGGATTCCCACCTCTGAATGTGGGTGTTAGGTAGAATCATTCCATTTAACATTGATGTTCCCAAAGGGTTAAAATTCATAGCTATTGTAAATAAATTCTGTGGAAGTGGATCAACCTTTGAGTCTACTTGAAAAATAATTTTTTTAAGTTCTAGAGAAATTCTTATACCTTTGTTTAGGTATGCAACTAAACACCTTTGCCTACTTCTCAGTGGATTTAATACTTTTACCTGGCAGTAGGAAGTGGTAGGAGGAAAACATGTGGATCCTTGAGAAACACAGTGCTTGGGGGTTGGGTGAAGGTTAATGGTATCTGCTGATGGTCATTGGATAAGATGATCTTGAATACCAGCATTGTTACTTAAAAATAAAGCAAGTCCTTTTGCAAAATGGAGTAAGTAGATGGTTTCTTTCCTTTTACACTGGTGTCCTGTATCTCCTAGGCCACTATTCCTGAAAATAATAAAATGCCTGCTTTGTTTCTGGGTCCTGCTTCAAGGTTCTGCTTTAACCATAGGATAGTTTTATCTGTTCTAAGGATAAATACCTCTGTGGATAGAATATGACTACTATGCATAGAGAAACCTATCATTTCCTCTTGCTCTAAAATGTGGTGGATAGACCACCACTGCATGTTGTGTTCATGTTTCTGCTTTTTCTACATCATCTACATACTCTTGAAGTGTTTTAGCTGTAGGGAACATCTGTCACAAACCCAAATGTTTATATTCATTTAAATTGGCAGTTGTGTCAGCTCCTCAAAGAGATGTTCATCGTGATCTTTTTGTAAGCAGATGTGCTGTGACTGGAAAAGCTTCTTTTATGATTGAGTTAAGTACGACTAAAGTATCTGGAATCTGTTCCAGTTACTGAAGCAGCACTGAAGATTGTGATTCTTCTTATGAAAATACAATTCCTTGGATTTTGCATTACAAATATATGCTAAAGTCATGTCTGGAAATCTGAGCAAAGTTCTCTGCAGACTGTACAGTGAGCAGTCCTAAAACTGGGAAAGTCATGCTTAAGATTATTTATTTGTTTGTTTATTTTCTATGAAATTAGGTGCATTAATCATGAGAAGTAGTTTCTTCACAGATTTTCCATGTGGACTTCCTTGTTTATAAATAGTATTTTTAAAGGCCTGATTAGAAAAAATTAGTTTCATCTATTCACTTGTAAAACATCACTGTAGTCAAGCAACCAGCCCAAAAGGAACTGATGCGTGATGAAAATAATATTTTGTATTTCAGTTACAAAGAAGGAGCTCAATATCTCTCCCACTGTATGCTGTCAATTAGAGAGAGGACTTCTAATCCAATTTAAACCTCATTCAGTTCGATCTCAGTAGAAGGGTGTTGGACCCTGAAGGTAGTTTTCTCAACAGCATCCTGCTTTAGGTTACTGGTGAGCTGCTTTTCCTGTAGGAGGAAAGAGAGGAGAAAAAGGCAGAGGGATGACTGGTCTTCAAAATTTGTTACAGAACCACTAGTGTTAGTCTTAAGTTTTATTAGGTTTAAAATATGTTAAGATTTTTAAAAGCAGTACAGAATGGTGTAGTTCAAAGATCTGAGTTTAGTATCAGTCAGGTTTTAATAGTTTTATGCAGTCTTTACTTTTCAGTGACATTTTCCTCTTCTTGGCTCTACTGTATATAGTATAGATTTCTACACTATTTACCTGCAGTGTTTTCAGTGCTTTTTTGTCACATGCTTTACATTTATCCCATCTTTTCTGTCTTTCCAAACCTCCTATTTTTTCATTAAGAAGTGTCTGCTCCTTCTTTTCTGTTTCCACAGACCATTTCTCCCTCTCAGATTTCCTTCTCTCCCTCTTTATTTTTCCCTTTCTCAAAACCTAATCTCTGCCCCCTCCCCCCATTGATAAAGGCAGTAAAGTCTGGTATTTTATGCTGAAGACATTGTTAGGGATCAGGATAACCTCATGGTTAGAGGCAGAGGCAACCCATCTAGCCACCAGCTGTCAGTAAGGTGAAGGTTTGGTTCATGCTAGAGAATTTTCAGGGAATTTCTCCCTTATACCCAAATGGCTAAAACTACTAGTCAGCTGGTCTTCATTTAAGATACTTCAATGAGGAGCTTTCCTCTTCATTCTCCTTCTTATCCCAAAACTTTTTTTGGGAACTCTCTTCTCAATAAGCCTAAAACATCTTGGAAGATACCATCCACTTGTTTGGTCTTATGCATTGTCCTTTGATTTCACACTGAAATGTCACACGCTAGGTTTCGTAAATAAGTCTCATCACTTGTGAAATTGTTGTGTTTTGAAATGCATATATTTCACAGAGAAAGGGACAGAATTGATCCTTTCCAGCTATTTCGGTAACAACCAAACATAAGCTGTGCTCTGTCTTTGGTAGCTGTGCCATACTCTTCACTGAAGCAGTGGTTACTTGCATTTTGGACTGGTGGGGGCCTTCACTTCTATGTTTTTTAAGAAAATGTGTGTTATTGCCACTGGACTCATGCAGATCATCACAGGGTTTGTTGGGATGAGTGTTGTCAGCACCTTGCTGACTGAGTACCCTATGTACCCCACATACCTACTCAGGCTGGAGGTAACAAAAGATCTTTTGCAGTCCGGATCATAGCCAAGTGTTACCCAGGATTAAGCAAGAGGCATGGGAAATGAATGTAAGATAGCACTGACTGAACATGAAAACAAAATAAAACAAAACCAAACCCCATCTTAAATGCAACTCCAGGATCTTTTCTTAAGATGTTTGGTTTTCCAAATGAATCTTGGTTTGATGAGCTGAAGAAAGTTGAAATCTGGTTCAGTTTTGCTTCATGCTAGCAAACAGTTGTGAGACAGAGAAAATTGTCTGTCCAAGATGGAGGTGAGAATGAGCAAGGTGGAAATGGTGCAACCAGACTTCCCTATTAGATTTTTTTCTGTTGGTAACTGAAAAATGTTTCAAACTTTCTCTTGCTTTTGCTCAGTGTAGTCAACCTTGCTGCATCTTCAGCTTTTTATGCTTTGACTTGGGGAAAAAAAAAGTAGAACTTGAACTTTCAAAAGAAGAATAGTTCTCAGTTTTATTGCTGGACTTCAATCAGTAGCTCTCCAGGTGCATTATAAAACATGCTAGTCTTTAAAAAATCTTCACTAATTTGGCATGGCCATCTTAACACAGGGTCTGTTTTAAAAACATGTTGAATGCTCACATCTTCTGACTTAAAAGAAAAAGGAAAGAAAAAAAGAAAGCATAAAACAATAAAACCCAAGCCTGTAGGCAGAATGTTTCATTACAATAGTTGTGGGGTTTCTTTTTAATTATATGTAATAAAAAACTTGCAGATGATGCCCACTCTTTGGATGAGGGGATAAGACAAGAAAAGTTCCTTGCCTGAGGCCCAGGGTTGGAAGTATAAACCATAGTTAGCTGGCATTGTACTTTTTGATAATAGCAATGTCACCAGTGATCTAATGATGACTTTTCCTCCCCTTTGATGATATGTTGTCCTGCAGATAATTGTTGTCATGATAGCAGATGATACAGTAAAATATTTTGATGGAAGACACAAACAGTTTCCCATACAATAAACTGCTTTTTTGTACAGCCTGCATTCCCACAGTGGGATCTGGTGGTGTCTGTTCTTCAATGGGCAGGATTGTATCAGCAGAGACTGGCTCTGTGGTTGTACAGAGTGTGTCCCAGCAGTTTTAGCTCTGATGCATTACAGCAATGTTGGGCTTCATTGCAGCTCTTTGTTTTCTGTGGGGTTGCTACTTGGGTCTGCAGAGAGGAGAGAGCCTTAGGAGATGCAAGACCATTGTTTAACAAAACTTACCTTCTTCCCCCTCTCCATTTTTCTTCACAGAAAATATCAGAGAGGAACCCGGGTACGCCTGAGACTGCTGGATCTTGAACTGACATCCAGGTTCTTGGGGGCAGCCAATGACACAACATTGCTTGAAGCAGATGCAGTGCTTTTAGGGCTTGCAGACAGCAAGCAAACAAAGCAAGAGGAGTAAATTTAGTGCAAAAATATGTACTTTGTGCTCTATAACAAATTACATAAATTAATTGCTTCCTCAGGAAATAAATGAAAATTCTCTGTCCACTTAGTCATGTAAAAATGAGATCAATAAAAGACAATAAGCACATTGTGCCTAATTCTTGCTCCATTTTTATTCACTCATCTTTCTAGCTCTTTGCCTTTGGATTTAAAGGTGAAAGGTTAACTGAGCTTCTGTAGGTTAAACTGAATGTTTTCATATTCTTGTATAAAGAATTTCAGAGTCCATCATACTATCCCAAAGGAATGTTGATCTTCCATGGAAGAAGTCCAAAGCTTGCTGTTATGGTGCTGCTTGCAGGATGGTGTTTCATACAGAACAACACCAAGGGTTTCTGATTTCCAAGCTGCAGTGCAGGCTGTTTTACTGCAGCTACTGGGTTTAATATGTTGCAGTACATCAAGCGTTTATCTCCATCTGCATGAGGAACTGGAGATGTTTGAATGAAATGAGATTTGTTAAGGTAGTATGCCTTGTTTGTCTGAGTGACTGTCCAGTGACAATGTGTTTCTTTTATATGTATGTTATTCAGCAAATTGCACAAAATTCAGCAAAAAGCACACTGGCTTAAGCATGTATTGCCCAAATCCACAGACACCACATTTTTCTGCTGGAGCAGCCCATGTGATCAGTGATGGAGCCACTGAAGGGTGGTGTAGCTCTTTCTGCCTCTCATGACTGAATACACAGATGTCATGTGAGGGAAGAGGAAGTGAGGAATCCCTAAAGAAGCAGGGTACCAGAGAGCCAGTTCCAGGCTGCCACAGCTCTCACGTATCCCTTTCCTTGCCTTCATCTGGGGGGTGCTTGGAGATGATGGCATCTGTGAAGAAATGGGGAGCAATTCTGTTAGATCACAGCTGGCTGGTGGGTCAGGTTGCCACCCAAGTCTTCATATGGTCCAACAAAATTTGTTTAGAGCAGGATACAAATGCTTTAACCTGTTTATAGGTTAAACATTGTAATTTTTTAAAGGTTTTGGGGTTTTGGATTTTTTTATTTGAAAAAATAAGAAAAGCAAAAGGAAAGCTGAAGTGCCTTTTTACCTGGAACCACAGCTATATGGCACAGTGGTTTGATTATTTCTTACACCTCTGGCTAAAAGAAAACCTTTGACCAAATAAACAAAAGAAAACGAATTCCCTACCCTCTCATAACACTGAACCAAGAGGTACAGTGCAGACAGAATCACAGAATTATTAAGATTGAAAGAGATCTCCATGATATTTGAGTCCAACTGTTAACCCAACACTGCCATTTTCACCACTAAACCATGTCCTTAAGTGCCACATCTACAAATTTCTTGAACACTTCCAGAGGTGGTGATTCCACCACTTGTCTGGGCAGCCTGTTCCAATGCCTGACATCACCTGATATGGGTAGTTTCCAAGATATATCTCATGGATCATCTGTCAAGGAGAATATTTTTAGTATAAGGTATTTATTTACCCAAATACTAGGAGGAATCACACAGTAAATGCATAACCATTCTGAAGGAATGGGCATGTTCCAACAGATGCTTTCATAGTTTTGCAAACTGAAAAATTTTGTTTCTGAAATCGGTATGGATCCAAGCAAGAGAGAGGAAACAAGCAATGCGAGCTTATTTTGTTGCTTTAATTTGCTCATTCATCTCAGTGATCTTAATTAGGGGATTTTGAATATGAATTTCATTGGGTGTTAGCCTCCAGGTAAAGAGTTATCCTGTCACTACAGTAGGAAAAGAAGGCTTTTTTAAGAAGCCAGGAGGGATTTAAAATATCAAAGAAATCCTGTCTGTTGAACGTAACTCGTCCTACATGCTTGATCAACCTTCAATAAGAGTGATCTGGGAGGAAGTGTATGT
The DNA here is from genome assembly GCA_013397975.1 of Machaerirhynchus nigripectus. Taxonomy (NCBI): domain Eukaryota; kingdom Metazoa; phylum Chordata; class Aves; order Passeriformes; family Dicruridae; genus Machaerirhynchus; species Machaerirhynchus nigripectus. Next base: position 709,248 of record VZRQ01018916.1, on the reverse strand, counting down.
CTTAATGTTTTGGGGCAGGATAAGAGTTACTTCACAGTAGGGTAACAAACGGTGATTTTATCAAACCTTCCTAAGGATAACCTCTGGAGGCTGTAGTGGTTGCTATTTCAAATCCAGCTTACTGTTTTATTTGGAAACCCGGGAGCTGACATAAACTGACCCAGTCATACAAATTGCAGGGTTGAGCTTCCATTGGCTTTAGGCTGCTGCTAGTCTTTGTGGCCTTTGGTGAACCAGTTGTTGTCCCAGTTCGTCTTTGGTGACCTTCAGTTATTAATTGACCCTCCAAACTCTTCATACAAGAGTTGTCCCATGGAGGAGTCTCTCTTTGGGGTAGTCTGTGCCCGTTGCACATTACCTCAATTCTGTACAACTCCCAAAGGCTGAATTGCAAAGGCAGAGCAGGGAATTCTGAAATGTCTTTGTGGTGGGCTGTTGCAATTACATTTCGTAGCTGCAATACTTGCATATACCAAGAATATGTGGAGACTACATGTCCTTAACACACAGTAAAAAACCACCAGCATTCATTACTGAACAGCCACAATGGCACAATTGCATGACCTGTGTCTGTAAGACTATTCTTACTTTTTACTCCAGCCTTTTATCAGAGTAGAAATTGATAATGCAAGCAGGTATTTATAGGGACATCCACATAGAAAAATAACAAATGCAGACCCTTTTCTGCTGGTTGCTCCCTGTCTCCAGGAGTTCCCTTTTTTCTTCATGGCCACATTCCTTTTTGCCCCTTCTCTCTGCATTTTCTGCTCTTGAATGTGCACAAGAACCGTGCACTGTGAAATCTTGTCCGTGTGGTACGAGTGGCCTTGTGTGTGTCTTGGTTTGGCCAGTGGTATCAACCTGAGTTTTTGTTTGGAGGTCTTTCTTATTTCAGGTAAGAGGATAGCTGCTCCTGCTAACATAAAGAAAGGCTAAAGCCAGCCCAGAAGCTCCTGTGGCACTGTGCCCAGCCCACAGCACCACCTGGAATACTCTTATCACTCTATATATACTACATGTTCTACTAATATGAACCAAATGAATGCTACTTATGCATACCAAGATGCCAGCTGTAAATGGAAATGCATCGTTTTGCTGAGAATCCTGAGGGCAGTATAAACCAAGTTCTGCAACTGTGTTGTTCTGACTGCCAAAATCAGGAATTTCTCTACATGCCATGCTGCGTTTTCTTCTAATTTTTATAATTTTGTCTTACTCTGAAGCACAGATCAGATGAGCGAAGTTCGTTACTAAAATCGTATGGATTTATTCTCTCACCTATTTTTGCTTATGCAGCTGAGAAGACATTTGTTTCTTCATCTGTTTTTCAGACATTTGGGGCTTTTTTCCTGTAACAGTTTAGAATTTGAGAGTGTTGAATGTTTTTTTTGCTCTGAAATCTTGCAGGTAACAACACAAACCCCACTTCATTAGCAGATACTGAGTTTTCATCATCCTCTCTCATTTTGCTTTGCATACTGCCCGCATCTCTCTTAATTAACAAATTTTTCACTTAGATTTGGATGAGCATGGCAGATGCACTTCTAGTAGTTGTAATTCATGCTTGGTGTAAAATTTGCACTCAGAATTGTGACTCTGAGTGCTCAGAGAGCAGCATGAAATGCATCCTCAGCAGAGGGAGGAGGAGGCTGCTGGCATCCCAGCCTTGCCTCCCCACTTGGTCAGGCACTCTCTGTAGGGGTAATTCTGCAGCAAATGGCTGTGGGCAGGCTCAAATCTTGCCTTCTGCACAAGCAAGGAATATTTCCACACATTCTGCTAGGAGGATGCTTACCTTTTCTAGACCTGTAACTGAAGTGCTTGTGAACTTCACCCTAACCCACGTCCACTTTCTCACTCCACTCATGTACCTGAATGTCTGTAGTGCTTTCTGGCTTTACAGATGTGCTGATAAGCAAAGTTAGCTTTGATAAAAACTGAATCAAAGCTGGTTTGGGTTTTAGCTAAAGCAATAATTTCTCTTTTGTGTTTATTCTGGTCCTGTTTTGAAGGCTTTAATAAGTTGTCCTAGAATTCTACCTTTTGAACAGAAAATCCTACCTAGAAATCCTACCTCTTATGAACAGAACATTAAACACTTTATACATACCTGGAAAAAAATACCTTTATCATGATGTGGAGCTGGAAGAAAAATGAGAATAATTCAATGGTCCTTTGATGAGTGATGTGCTATAACAAGACCTGGTAAATCCTCCTAGGCTTGTCTGCCCTTTCATATTCCAGGCCTTTAGGTGATGAGATGGGGAAAAAAGGAAACACTGAAGAAACCAGGCCTGCCTATTGAAAACAAATTAGCATTTTTCAACCAAAGCTTTGGCACTGAGCTCGTTTCTAAAGAAAAGAATACTTCACATTTTACTTTCCTTTAGGGCATTCTGGAAAGTTTGGGTTCCTCCTCATTTCTTAATACTGTCACATTTATACATCAGGCAAATTATTGTTCAAGCTTTTTATTATTTTTCTGGCAGCATTAATCCCATATGCTGGGAAAGCTATTCCAGTCTTCTATTTTGGCTAGAGAGCATTTCTACTAGGTATAAGCATGCATTCTACATGTGTTTTTTTAGTACATTATACATTCTGGGGAAGTGTTTATCCCATATGAAGGGTCTATACTGCCCAAATGGGGCTATTACGTTGTCATCTGGCCATAGCCCAAAATAAATATTATCCCTGGTATGACTGCATCAGACTAACATGAGTAGAATCTTAAACACCTTAAAGTGTTCTTGTTGCCTTGTCGGCTGTGCCTCGTTCAATTGGAGTTAAGCACCCCGATGCACTCACTGCATGGTGGCTCTAATGAGGAAATCTGCCATTTGTTAACATCTGTCTGCAGCAGGCTGCCTGTCAAGAGCAGCCAAAAGTCACACTTCCCAACTGGGTTAAGGGATCCAAGGCATCCTTGGAATAGATTCTGTAGTCACTCTGCAGCTTTGGGTTAGCTTCTGAAAGTGGCGGCGTATCGAAATCGTTTTAAAATGTTGACTTTCAAAGTAGTAAACCGAGACTTTTTCCTCCCGTCTTATGAGAAATCAAAGAACTACTGAAATACCAGCTCTGTTAATGTCTTTCACACAACAGCAGCTCTGCTGGTTGAATCTTTGCACATCTTCTCAACCTCAAACCTGGTTTGTGTTTAAGACGTGACACATATGGGAACTTAAGTGCTTTTTCACTGTCTCAGTCCCGTAGCATGGGGAAGAAATTTAAGGGCTTCATGCTTCTCTTCCCAGGAAGAGGAGTTGTTCTATTCTTGTCAAAATGACTCAATTGAATACAAATAAACCCCCAAACTAACTGAAGTTGAAGGCCACAGTCTAATATGCCAATTACCAAAACACATCAGAGAGTTTGTATATGTCCTGACCTGCCTCACAAAGGAGTGTCTGGGCACCATGTTGAACATCTTTGGATGGTCATGGTGACTGAGAGAGGTGCCTGAGCATTAGAGGAAAGCAAATGTCACTCCAGTCTTCAAAAAAGGCCCAAAGGAGGACACCAGTGGTGCCCAGTGCCAAGGCCAGAGGCCGTGGGTACATTCTGAAACACAGGACATTCCATCTGAACATCAGGAAACAGTTTTACTCTGTGACAGTGACTGAACATTGGTACGGGTTGCCCAGAGAGGTTGTGGAGTCTCCACCTGTGGAAATACTGAATAAAAAAAGTCTGGACATGGCCCTGGGCAACAAGGACCATGGCGCCCTGTTTGAGCAGGGAGGAATGGACCAGATGACATCCAGAAGTCCCTTTCAACCTCTACCATTCTGTAATTCTGTTTTCATCTTACTTGGCCATTCTGGTTGAATACTGCTTCTTTTTGTTTCTCTAACTTTTTGAAAGCTTGGAGCTTCTGAATGCCCTGACCTGGAGATGATCTGCTTCTGAGCTAGGAGGGTACAGTCTTCACTTTGGGATCCAGTTGTTAAAAGAGTGCAGGGCGTTGGGGTTCTCCAGAACTAGGAAAGGTGGAAATCAGTACCTTCTGTGTGTCCTCGAGGCTGGTTTGCTCTTTGTTTGGCATGGCCTTCCCTGCAGTCTGAGGGAGACTGTGGCTACTGCATATAGCTGCTGCCCTCTCCCACTTCCAACAAAAGCATCGTTCCTCCTTCTTTATTCCTACTGTATGTATGGGTGAACTGAGAATAAGCTCAGTGAGACGGATTTCCATAGGTCCAGGCTCCTGTACAGTGTGGAAAGGATGTCCATCCCAGCTCAGAGTTTGGTGCTAGCCACACCAAAGTAACGGGCAGTGTTGTCAGTGTGGCTGGCAGAAGCATCTGGCCACTGTCCTTCAAGGAAGGGCGATGATCCTGGACTCCTGTGTTTAAATGTCCTCTCCTGGTAGTCACTGGCTACCTCCTGCCTTGCCTGTCTGCCAAAGCCCTTGCATGAGCTATCTTGGCTTGTGGCAGACCAGCATGGGTCTAGCTGTTGAATTGCTTTACCCAGAGAAGGACGTTTGAATAGGCCAGGCATGGTTTGCTCAGGTTCACCTAAGAGCAGGTGTTGGTGTGTGATTTCATTACCTCTTGGGGGCCAGGCTTTGCTCCTAAGTGGCTGAGGGCCTCACACACTGATTTGGGTTCCTGTTTGCCCTGGAAGATCACTGCTAAATTCACACTGGTATTTGGTTCTTCAGCGTGCTTCGGGAGGATGTGCAGCCCGGAGCTGGGGTTTCCCTCGGCCGGGCGGGCAGTGGGGAGGCGCGGCCGGGAGCCAGCACAGACAGGCAGCTGCCTGACAGCTCGAGCTGTGAAAGAGCAGCGTCAGCTCAAAATCTTTGCCGTGCCCTTTGCACCTCGGGCTGTGGCATCTTTGCACACGCTGGATCACCGGGGAGCTGAAGTTTCATTTACCGACTGAACGACTCTGAAAAAGGTCCTCCCCGTCCCAATTAGCGCTGCCAGCCGCCCGCCCCAGCGGAGGGTTAAAGCGAGCCGCCTGCCCGGGCGGTGGGCGCGGGGCTGGGGGCAGCGGGGAGCCGGCAGCGCGCTGGGGGGGCTCCGGGCGCTGGACCCTTTCAAGCGCTGCGGCGCGCCGGGTTCTTGTGTGAAAAACAAGGGGCACAATGCTGGAGTCGTAACCTCCTCACCCCTGACGGCATGGGAAAGTGCACTCCTCAGCTGTTGGGTATAGAAAGGCTGCTGCAGGCATGAGAATGTTCATAAAAATGCTGTTTAGAGCCTGCCCTTCTACTCTGCACATGTCATCTTGCCTATCAAGCTGCCTAATTGGAAAATTAGGCTGGCCTCAATTTAGAGACCTAAAAGTTCATGCCAATAATTTCCCAGAGACTCTTTTTCCCAATTATTATTATACGTAGTTTCAGCACATTGGAAATCTTTACTGAAAAACAAAAAAAATGCACCCGGGAGGAGCAGATCTTACATTTCAGAGACATTCTCTGATTTCCGTGTGTGAAATTGTATTGTTGTGCATCCTGTGAGTGATCATTTGGAGATGAATGTGAGCCCCTGTTGTTTTCCATGCATCATTCCTTATTTGACTGAACACAAAGAGCTCATCGTACTTTAATTTACAGCATGTTATAATCTTATTTTGGAGCTTAATGCACCTGCTATTTTCTATCTGCTGAGGCTCTGAAAGCAGCAGTGAGCAGAAGCTGCCTCGCAGCTTTAAACATTTACCCCGTAGGGTCATGTGTCGGTGGGTACCACTGGTCCTGAGGCATCTAAGGAGACCTGAGATGGTGTGTGGGATAAGGCTGGCTGGTTGAATATTTCCTGGCTTTGATCAGGGCTCAGCCTTGCAGTTAGGCACATCCAGGTGGCTGCAGTCTATGCCTTTGAGGTCTCCGCTGTGAGCTGTGTTTAGGTGACATGGTGAAGATTTCCTCTCTGAGTCTGGACACTGTCTGTCTGAGACCCCAGATGGGAGGAAGGCAGTGGTGACCAGGCTGTCTTGTTTATCCTCAGCTGCTAGGACGAGGAGGAAGGATTTCTGCTGACTCCTACTTGTACCTTGTGGACAGGAGCTGTGCTCTGCTGCCAGCTGGGCAAGGGCTCGCGCAGGCAGGATGGCAGAGTGCTTTTGTTGCTCCTGCCATTCGCACGAGCAGTTGGCCATGTTGGAAGCAGGATGGTCTGACAAAACCTCTCACCGTACCTCTTGGCAGCGATAGGCGTGGCTGACATGTACAGCAAGGGCTAAAGCATGACTTGATAAACCTGTTAGTCCCCGAGATTTTTGTCCTTTTGCTGAAAGCTGCACACTTCCCGTGGAAGCATGGGAGCAGGAGAGACCCACACCTAAGGTGATTTTCAAGGTCAGTATTGGGTGCCTTGACAGAGATGCAACCTGTGCATCTGCAGCCTGTGCTAAGGCCATGGACACATCCTCCCTGGGTCCTGCTAAGCCATTTGGAGGGATTGCTGCTCTTGCACAGCTGCTCTGCTACTTCCCACCCGAGAAACTCACTCCCAGATGAGTTCCCAAACAATGTTGACCCTGCTGTTTGTTCAATTTAAGGCTAGTTCTAATTATGGTTGCTTGTTTTGGAAGGTATGCTTATAGGGACAGAGGTGGGGAGATGGAGGGAGGGAGGGCATCTGGCACAAACTGGGGCTGTTGCCTTTCTGTCTCCAGGAGAAGAGCACTACTGAACACTGGGGCAAGAGGATGCCCGTGCGTGAGACCACCAGGCACAGGTTAGGGGCAGGATGCAACCCCAGGATCAGGGTTTGTGAGGTTCAGCCATTCTCTTGGTGCAGCAAGCCATGCATGTGAGCAAGACCCCAATTTCATCTCCCCCTAAAACTGTAACCACACAGGCTGGGCTGAGATCCAATGTTGATGCAGAAAGCAGGGTTCACCTAAAGAATTCCTACGGGTGAAACCCAAAACACTAGGATGAAGAAATTACAGAGAAGGATGTAAAAACAAAGCAAAAAAACTCCTGCTCACCTTGGGCTCTATCCACCCTCCCTGCTGGTGTAAAGTGGTGCATGGGAAGTCTTTTGGTGATAAAGCACCCAAGCATCCCTGACAGCATCATTACTATTTCCCGCTTGCTGGAGGGCAAAACCAGGCCAAAATGGGACACACAGACCAAGAGGCCCTGTATTCATGACAAAGAAGTGCTCTTCTTGTTCCACGTTTATTAAGAGGCTTTGAAAGGGCAGGAGGTCTTCCTGGAGCAGGATTGAGTCTCGGGTGCATGAAACTGGGCAGAGCAGAAGCTTGTGCAAGCCAGAGAGGTATGTAGTGTACAGTAAAGAGTACAAATGTACATGTTTTTTGAGGGGAGAAAATAGGCTTCTTTCTTCCATTTACACAGACAAAAAAAGCGTGCTACTGGCCCTCTGCAACAGTGCTTCTGGCAGGACCTTGCTGCATCTCTTGTCTGCGTTGTGGTAGGACCCAGAGCTCAGCTGAGCTCCTCCTGTAAAAGGGTCAATTTCAATGTCTCTGACCTTATTTTGGGTGCCTTGTTTGCTGGTAGCAGTGAGGGCAGCAGGCTGGAAGAGCTGCAACAAAACACCTTGGTGCAACCGACCGTAGCACCTTGTGATCTCTGAAGATGGGCAGCTGGGAAGGGCCTTTTCCCAGACGTTAGTCCCAGCTTCCCTGCTCTTTATAGAAAAGCACAATTGTACGTACGTATTGCCCGATTCAGCAGCACAGGGGACTTGGTGGTTGTCCCTGCCAGGGCTGTGCCCTCTCTGCTGCCTTTCCTCCAGGCAGGCCCACACTTCACCAGCGTGAGGTTAACGGGAGTTATCCTCCCTGCCCTACGCCGCTTACAATGGAAATTAGTTCAACAGGATGAAAGGTTGATGGTGGGAAAGCATGTCAGAAAATACAATGCAGAGAACACAACTCTTGGGAGAGAGCTCTTTGTTTTGTTATTTGAAAGGGCTCAGGATTTAGCCAAGGGGGCGTAGTTATAATTTACTTTAAGGGATGCTGACAACTGCATTTGTCAAGTTAGATTATGGTCATACTGTCATAAAGGATCACTCTGTTGTTTTACTGCTAGTGTATAGATGCATAAGTACTTTGGACCTCAATGAGGATAAAAATATGGCTCTGATGTGTGAAAACCCATACTGCTGCCTAAATTTCTGTGCTGTTACATGGCCCTTTGGTTGCAGTAGGACTATTCAGTGCATACCTTTGAGCATTTGAATGAATTTTAAGTCTTTGTAGATCTGAAATAGCTTGACCTTCTGACAATCACACTCTTAATTACTTGTCCTAAATACAGTCAGACTGAATGGGATATGCCTAGACATTTTCAAATAGATGTGAGCTCAGTGCTGAAGAGATCAGGCTGACATGGGCACCTTGATCTGCCTGTACATTCTGAAGTAGGTACTTATTTAGCAGAGTGACCTCGTGCTCTGAGGCTTCAGTTTTGCTATCCATTACCATGCCTCTCCTACCAATTTATGCTACTGTGCTAACACAGAGTATTACTGTTTGCCATCTCTCTTTTATTTCTGTTAATTTTTAAATTTCAGACTCTCAAAGCCTGTGGATTGATCTGTGGTGTTTTGTTG
>VZRQ01018916.1:660418-700659 GCA_013397975.1 Machaerirhynchus nigripectus | reverse complement strand
TTTTTTTTTTTTTTTTTTTTTTTTTAGTTTTCCTTAGAATAATGCCTGTCACTATTTATATTTCTTAATCAAATATTTCCTTTTCACTAAAAGACCTGCATGTTTGAGAAAGCCAAATACTCCCAGGAGAGCTGCCAGTACTGCAGCCCAGCATGTTTGTTGTGGGGATGTGCTTAGCAAGGGTACAGGTGTTTCTGGGGTACTGAGCCACGTGGGACAACTCTGAACCATTTCAAGCTCCTGACATGAAATACAGCCCCTCTCAGGCTGTGCACCAGTGAGTGTGGGCAGACCCCTGCATGAAGCAGATCTGATTTAAATGTAAATGAGAGGATTTTGCTGCAGTTGTCCACACTGAGGTGCTAATGGAGAAACAGCTTCATCCTTCTGAGTTTGGTGTTGTGTTTGTGTCAGGTCCCTTGGCATCACTTCTCTTCGTGGGAAAACGGGGATGAAGAGCTGCATCTATGCATGGGTAGACAACTGCCTGGGATGGTTTTGGTTTTTTTTTCCCACATTACTTTACAAACAACCCTTTCTCTTATGCCCCACGTTTGCTATTCCTGCTGTGCTCCAGGAAAAAAGTAGTCGAGCTTACGAGAGCTCAGTCTTTCCACCCTTAAATGTTATTCTGAATTAGTTATTTTTTGCATGAGGGTGGGTACGTTAAAACACACTTCTCACAGCCAGGCAGGCAGAAGAGGATGTTGGCAGTGCACATCTAGTTCATCCAGCATGGCCTGTGGGTGCTCATGACAGGTACTCACTGGGTGCTCATCTGAACTGAGGTCCTTCTAGAGCACTACCTTTGGCTTCATAAAAATCAGGTTTAACTGGCAAGCCCCGAGTTTATGATATGATGCTGTGTTTTCAGTATAGGAGTACTCCAATTTTGAGTCCAGCCTTTCACTTAATTCCTGAGAAACACGTCCATGTCTGGAGGCTCAGGTAGGCTTGGTCACTGAAGCTGGCTCTCTGGCATCCAACCCTCCCCATATTCCCAGGTTCACATTCCCTAGAAATTTAAGCTAAGTGAGACACTGCGGAGCTTCCCCTGGTGGTTTTGGCTGCCGGAAGGACCCGCTGTGAGCCGTGTGCCTGCAGTGACAGCCGGGGTCGGGCTGGGGCGGCGCGGGGCGTGCGGGGCCGTGCCGGCGGCACAGCTGTCCTGCCTGCCGCGCCCGGAGCGGGGCTGCCGGGCACACCTCAGATTAGCCATGTGGCCAGCGTTTAACCGCAGCATTACCGATCCACATCCGAGCAGCTGACAGCCTGAATAATTTACTGCATGCAAATGGTGGGACCTGCTGTCTCCGTTAGTGCTGCGATCCGATTGCCACAGCCCATTAATCGTAATTGCTGGTTTGTGCTGACAGGAGTGGGGCCTTCCCCCTGTGAGCGATTCGGCAGCTACCGGGAAGATCGACCCCGTCCGTGTCTTCCCCTGTGAGGGAACCTGTGATTCTTTCATGCTTTTATTTTTATTTAATTGAAGTGCAAAGCCAAACCCGGTGACTCCCATCTGCTGTTGCCCTCAGGCCATGCAGGGAAGCCCCCATCCCAGGGGAATGCAGTGGGTTCGGAGTCTAATTGACTCCGGAGGGGTTTGTGATGGTTAGCCCAGTGGCAGGCAGGACGCTGTGTGTGGAGAAGAGGTTCCCTGGCACAAATCCCACTGCAGAGGATGGGGACACCAGCCTCACCTTGCTGGCAGGTGACCGTGGCCCAGGGCCTCCCCACTGCCCTGCAATGCAGTGTCTTGCATGACCATCAGTCCTGTTTTAAGCATCTAAAGCAAAGGAGCATCTGCTCCCTGTCTCATCTCTTAGATTTCTTTGCCAGTAAGCTTCTTCACAGAGCCCAGTTTCTCTTTTTCATTTGCCATTTCCAGACTATCTTCCCCACCCTTAGCTGAACCATCCCCTACCATCGCTCAGATACCCTCTCTGCTTTGCTCAGGTATTTTCTCTGCTTCCTAAACCCTCCTGGTTCTTCTGCAAAGCAGGTTTGGTCCTCAATCTCCTTTGTTGATCAACCAACTCCTTGTGAATGCACTAGCTTTCAGTTTTGTGTGCTTTTACAATGGGGCAGTAGGAGGATTAAGCTCCCAACACACAGCAGTCGTGTTGATTGGGGTGTTTGTAGCTCTGTTTCACCTATCACAGGGTCCTGCATGCCTGGCAGGATGGGTGGCACAGCTGGGTCAGGGGAAGAGGCAGAAAAGAGGAGAGAAAGCTTTGCTCCCTGCAAAAACCTGGGAGAGCAGGCTAGAAGGAAAGAAGTGAGGGAGGCAAGAGGACCGGACAGTGAGGCAAGAGCACACACAGCCCTGGAGCAAGCCTGGACCTGGGGAAGCTCCTCATCAGAACTGGGCACAAGGGAGCAGGCAGGGCTGCTCGTTTTGGCTTACAGTGACAAACGATTGTTCTTCAAGTCGTCACCTTGTAATTGATGACTGCGTGAGAGAGCAATCCCACAGGAACAACTGTTGTTTGAGTGGCTGGGGGATGCAGAGAGCTGGGGAAAAAAGCCCCTCTGGAAATGGTGTAAGGAGCCTGTTTGGCATCTCTAAGTATGAGAGCTATTTCAGGTATGTTTGCTCAACTTCTCTGTTACTTGCCAGCACATGATACAGCTATGCCTGTATGTGCCTGCAAGCTGTGTATGAGAGAACGTGGATCCTGGTGGTATAATATGCAGATTTCCTTTAAAGCTCTCATGACGGACCCCCATGGGTAGCAGATGAAAATGAGATATGCTGGTGGCTTGCTGCTCTTGTTGACACAAACTGTATTTGGTCTCGGTCAGCTCTTGGGCATTTGAGAAGTGGGAATTGTTCTTCTGGTTCCCTTTCTTTATGTACTCTCTAGCACAAATCACAAATAGCAGAAGCCCTCTGTTACCCATCTCCCCTCCCTGTCAATCCATGTGCTTAGAATATGCAGCTGAATCCAGGCAAAAATTTTGGAAAATCTCTGCTGGAGGGAGGACTTCATCTGATCCCTTCCTTAATTAGAACATAAGCTCGATTTGTCTATCTTGAGATGTGAAAGGCATTTGTATGTTAAGCAAATACTTAACAAAGGCTTATTTCAAGCCTGCACAAATGAATGCAGTTCTCCTGCCTACTCAGTTTTCCCAGGAATATGAGTATTAAGGGTGAGATGCAACCGCTTTGTGTCCCTCTGGTGCAGAGGAACAGAGATGACTGAGGGCAGGTGTGATAGAGGTCTGTAATACTGTCTTATGCTAGGGATTGATTGTTCTTTCAGTGTAAGGAATTACTTTGCCCTCATGCATAGAAGGACTTTGTCTCCAAAGCCCTCCCTGCTGCTCATCGTGCCTGAGGGATTGTTCAAGCTTAGAGGAGCTGTTTCCCAACCCACATGAACGCTGGACACTGAGCTCCAAACCGCCACCTTTTACCAGTTTAGGCCTTCTCAGAAAGCCCCTTCAAAATTCCACTGTAATAGGTATGAAAACCTACGAGGGGGAAAAAACCCAACCCACCACCACCACCAAAACAAGCAGCTTCTTGAATTCAGTTACCAAGTGTCATGGTTTTCCATTGTTTTGATCTGACACAGCTTATTTCTCAGCCATGGATATAGCATGGTTATCTAGAAATATCATTCGAAATACTAGAAAAGTGGACTTCTCCTGGGCCTGTTATGGCTTCATCTCCCACATCTGTGTTGTGCTGGGACCCGCTGTGCCGGACAAGGCATGGAAAGATGCTCAGCAGCCCTGCAGGTGCACAGACTGCTAAGCAAAAATTTTTTTTTGCAAGGACAAATTCACTAAACAAGTTTTATTTGGGTATTTTTGCTTAGGTGACACTGCAGTACAACCATCTGTGGTGGTGGGGTGTCTCATGTGCCTGCTGGCTCTGCTATGTGCCATTTTCTCCCTCTCCTGGTGCTTTGCTCCCCCTTCATGCTTGGCTTTTATATGGAATTATTGCAACGGCAGCCTGGGGGATGGGCAGGAAGAAGTGACACTTTGATTAACCATTTTATATAATCTTTAACAATAGAATGGTTTTAGTGACTTGGTACAGCCTGTACTCAACATAAAACCCAGTCTGTTATCGAGAAGTGCTTAGATGGGGAGATAAGCTGTTAATGCTAGTGGAGGAACATTACTGCATAAGAATACAATGATGATATTTTTTTCCCACTTCCACTCTTTTTTCCTTATTTAAAATGTTCCCTTGAGCATTACCTGATAGACTTGACTTCTGCATCAGGTCATTGTTTTGGTTGGACAGACTGAGATCTTTTCCTTATTTTAGCTATTGCTAAAATTGCATTTTTTTCCTTCTTTTTAAAGTATCTCAAGATACAAGCTGATCAAGACAGACGTGTTCCAATCCAAAGGAAAGAAGTTTTTATATCCTAAGAGGTAAACCCTTGTTCCAGATTACAGGGATACTTATTATCTAGTGTTATTAATACTCAAGTAAGAGAAAACAATGTAATGAGAATTTCCCCCATTTTTTGTTGCTGAAACTCTTGCTTAACCAGCAGCTCTTACAAGCTCCATACAAGAACATGTGCTGATGGGTGTCCAAATAATGTTTATTTTATGTAAATTGCAGACAAGATTGATGCTTGGACAGTCTCTCACCAGAGCCATCCTTTGGGATTCGTCATGGAGGAATTAGAAAGAAACTCACCTGCAGTTACGCCAGAGGTGCCCAGGTTTGCCAACCAAGCAGTGGGAGAGCAGGGAGCAGGAGATATCTGGATTGAGGAAGGATTGGTGAGAAGAGCCTACCCTTGGGAGTAGCAAGATTTGAAGAAATTCGGCCCAAACCCTCAGTGCACAAAGGGGTGGTGGGGAAGTGCCCGGTCCCAGTGGCTCTCCTGACTTGTGAAGTGATGAAGTGAGAGGCAATAGTTCTGCAAAATGGCATTGCAGAGAGGGACAGTTCAGCTTTGTCGTGTTGTGGGGGGAAGGCAAGTGTCCTACTGAGACATATAATAGGAGAATGGCTTGGAAGGACCTACAACCTCATCCGTCCCCTCTGCTCACACTTGTGTGGCCTCCACTGGGGCAACAGTTCCAGTTTCAGTTTCAGCACTGCAAAAAGGTCAGTTGTTGAGAATGCAGAGGAAAACAGTACTCAGGGACCTGGGATACATTTCTGAGGAAACATTGACATATCAGCATTGATTGGACTAATGAAAATGCAGAGGGCTTCAAGTAAGTACACATCAGCTGTGGGGAGCAGTGTTCTCTGTGTCCATGGAAGACAGGAAAGAAAAGCGATGGTTTAAATTGCAGTAGGAGAGCATTGCATTAGACTTCATAAAATAATTTGTATCAGTAAGGAAAGGGAAGGAGCAGGATAAATTGCCAGAGGGAACTTGTGCAGCTTTTGTTACTGGAAGTCTTTAAGAACAGCTCAGACAAACATCTCCCCAGCAGCTATCCTGCCCTGACTTCTTGAACTCTCTCCTCTTCTAGGACCTATTCAGCAGAGGGTGTTAAATGTGTGCTTGACTCAGACTGGAGTCATCAGCTTTGTCTTGGCTAGGATACAGGCATTATAAAAAGTGTTAAAATTGATCCATATTCAGGGAAGCATTAAAACATACGAAACATTTCAGGCACGTTTAGCACCCAGTGGGTTTTGTCTTGCGTAGGAAGGAAAGGGTTGGTAACAGAATGTCTTAATTAACACATTTCAGAACTCCAGTGTGGATGCAGTCATGTAACTTTCAACATCTCCTCGCTGGCCAAGTTGAAAGCAACACTGCCAAAACTTCCCAACACGTCTTTAAAGCCTGACCAAGGAGCAACTCAGGGGGTTGAAGCATGTATTTAAAACGAAGCATTTGCTTAGTTTCCATACTGGCTGCAAGGGCACCAGGAGGGGAGTTTCGTGTCTGGAGTCAGTGTTTATCCAGCAGGAGAAGATGCCATGGTGGATGTGTGCAGGATGCACCCATCCTTTGCCAGTGGCCCATTGCCCTGCACATAGCTCTGCCACTGGGACACGCAGCCCTGCCCACGGGCTGCTCTTCCTAAATCCACACTGGCCTGAAATTTTTGACCAAGATGGTCACCATGCCCAGGGCTTGTCAGAGCATGTGGGGTGATTTCTGGTCTCAGCAGAGCGCAGCAGGCCGGGTGAAGTGGCAGCCCTGATGGTGATGAAAGTTTGGTGTAACTTTGTCCATCTGTTTGAGGGCCACCAGGACATGCAGGACTTTGCCAGCTCTGCTGGATGCTGGGTACTGAGAACAGCTTCTGCCTGCCCCAACACCCAGCCCCAGGAAGTTGGTTACCTCCACTTTGTCTGCTCACATTGCTCCATTCGCTACCTTAGCACAGATGTCCAGGCAATGCCTAATGAATGATGAAACGTTAATTAATTCATATTTTCTTTTGAAATATTTTTTTGCAGTGAAGGTCCTTCTCTAGATCCTGCATGGTAGGGTACTTTCCGCTTAAATTTTTGTGGTGTAAAGTTAGGGGAGTACAAATGGTATACTTTCATATTTTAAAAGATAGTTTAGAGATAGATAGTTTAGAGGTTGGGAGACTGTAACATACTTGACTACCTTCATTCAAAAAGGAGATATGTTCGATATACACAAACAATGTTTTCCTCCACCTGTGGAATGAATATGAGCAACTGCTTCACACAACTCACACTGGTACTTATCATTTTCCTGTCAGAATATGGTTTGTATCAAACTGTTGTTGTGCTTGTGTCCCCTCTGATTTACCATTTTTCACAGCTTTTCATGCTGGAGACTGTCTTCCCTCTTGCTCCATTTAAAACCATCATCTTTTTTTCTTACTGTAGGTTCTATGGCAGAGTTTTACATGCACCACTACTATCTTTGCTGACCTCCAAGGTTCCATAGAATATATTAATTCCCTGTAAGCGTTTGCAAAGCTGTATTGGTTCTTAGCAGGACTTTATCATGACCTAAAATGTGTCCAGTCTGAAAAAAATGTGATTTTGTTCAAATGTCTGGTGGATTTGCTTTTTTAGGCTATTTATGGAGGTGCTAGATGGCAACCTGTGCAGCATCAGGCAGATGCTCCCAATAGTAATGCTTGTATTGCAGCCTGTTTTCAGTCTGGCGATTGCCTGACACTCGTGGAAAACATTTAGCTACCTCTTTCATCATCAAGAGAACCCATTTTACAATACCTGGATGGATGGATGGATGGATGGATGGATGGATGGATAGATAGACAGGTAGATAGATAGATAGATAGATAGATAGATAGACAGATAGATAGATGTCAGCCAACTTCACTGCAGTGTGAGGGGTTTTCATATGCACGTGGCTTCACCTTCTTCCATCTGATGCCAGGATGAGGACTTGAAGGATCATGTCCCTTTATCTCCACAAAACTGCCAGGGAAGTTCCTGCTCTGTTGTCATGAGTAGCAAAACTGGTGTTAAAATCAACAGAACCTGGGTTTTTCCCCATGTGTATCCTATGAGACACACAGCCATGGAAATCAGAAATAATACTGTAAACACTGAAGTAGCCTGGTGTAAGGAAAGGCTGGCAAGACTCTGGGGATGAGTCAAAACTTCATTTTTAATCCCAGAGCTGGCCGGCATTTGCTATTCTGTTATCAACCTTTCTTCACCCCCCAATATTTTGATTCCAAAAAAAGAGACTAAAAACAATAATTGCTTGCTTAGCAGTGATTTCTTTATAAACACTGTAAATAGATGAGTACTGAACTGCCCTACACGGAGAGTTTGAAAAGGGTATTTAGAAGGCTCCTTAAGTTAAATGAAGTATAAGATCTTTATTGGTCTGTGGGCTGTAAGCGCCTGTGGCAATCCAGGGACAAACCAAGACCAACAGAAAAAACCCCGTACTCTTTGATAAATAACCTTTCCATATTAAATGCACATCAATCTGACATCAACAATTAGCTGTCAGGTGCTTGGCTTTGCTAGCAAAGGCCAATTTTGAGATTAGTGCTAATTGCAGGGCGGGCTGACACATCAGCTCAGAGCCCCGGTAGCCAACAGGCTGGGCAGGAGCGGGTTCAATAGCGGGAGCAGGGGAGGGCTGAGGCTGCCTGTCTCCAGCTTGCTGGCAGTTTGACTGTAGACTAAAGTAATGGAGCTGGCAGGGTGGAATCAATTACTGGCCAATGAAGATTTTCCCACAGGTCGAGGCTTGGGAAAAAAAGGACGTTCCTGCTGCCGAGACAGCTGGCATGGACTGTCCACTGGGAAAAGAGCCTGGAGAATGAGAAAAAGAGGGACAGTTCTCGGTGATAAACTAGTGACAGACTATAAATTATGAAAAGGGGATTTGGCAGAGGATTTAGAGCTTGCTACCTCTGCTTTTCCCTCCCCCAAGATTTTAATGCCAGCCATGTTCACTGAGTCATTCAATTATCTAAGTCAGAAAATGAGAAGTGTTAAGAGAAAAAGCTCAGAATCTATTTTTCTGAGCAGGGTGTGCGCGCATGTGAGCTGAGCTTTAAAAACCTTTACACGAGCAATTTCCTCTCCAAGCAAGCCGTCAGGCTGAGCCCCTCAGTGCACCCTTTACTAATGCTGCTGTGTCTGGTGCTTGCTCAGGAGACAGCTGGATTTCTGCAGTGCTGTCTCAAAGGTCACAAAACATTTTGCCTTTTTGAGCAATCCAAAATTTCTTTTCCTGCTCCTTTTCTATAGCAGTTCACTTCAGTCCTGAAGAAGACAGGAGCAGGGCAGGAGTGTAGCCCCTACCTCTGTGTTTTGCTGCATCTTGGCAGAAAAACCAGTGATCTCCTTGCTCTAAGAAACACTGTCCTTCACTGGCAGAAAGAGCTGGGAACAACCAGCTCTTTCTGTCTGGAAAATCAGATGGTTTTGCTATAAAAATTAAAACACAACAGTTTAAGCATGCACCTAAGTCAAATCTGTATATATGAGTGACAGAAATGCCAAGCAAAAGCTTCAGATTCTGTTCTTTCTTCTCCTTTTGGATGTATTTTCATATTAGGGTGAGGATTAAATTGCTTCTTTCTGTCTCCTTTTTTGTACTTGGGGAGGAGTTTAGTTAGAAAAGTCAGGAGGCAAAATGTAAGCACTTGCCATTTTTTGCTGTGTAACTTTTATTGTGAATAGTGTGATCAGAAAACTAAGAATCTTTGGGCTATTTCTGTAGCCTCATTGTAAGTGAACATTGTAACTCTGTAGTGGGATGCTTGTGAGGATGATGGATTCATCTGGGTTTTTTGTTGGTGTGACTGTGTCTACACCAGCATGCCTGATATGTGACATGGATACGTGCCTGTGTGCCTGCATATGCACGTCTATTGGGGAATCTCTTTTTACCTCTGTGCACTCCAAAATAAGGCACAGTGAGGGTGTCCAGTCACCCAACAACTGCTAAAGAAAAGTTTATACACCTTTATTTTGCAGTGCGTGGTGCCATAGGGCAGTTTACCTCAGAGTGGGGTCATGGCCCTGCAGGGACTGCCCCAGCTGTCCCGGTCCAGGAGCTGTGTTGAGCTATGGGCACAGTAGTTATCCTCGGCTTCTTTTGTTTTACTTTCTGTTTTCTAAGCCAGCATGATTTGCTTGATTCACAGCTTTGAGCTTTCTTTCATGGCCCTGAGGGATAGAAATCTACTTTTTAATGAAAGCTGAGATCCTTGTGTAATGATTTCCATTTTGAAGCTGGGGCTTTAGGAAAAACAGCCATTATCACAAGACATTATCAAGAAACATCTCAGGAGAGTTGGCAATATTAAGTTTAGGTTAGGTTTGAAAGGCTTTGTGGGAGGTTGGTAGAAAATACGAATCTGCGGTTTACATCAAGTTTAACTAGATCTTTCTGAAACTTTTAATTGCGTATATCAGCATGTGGATGGAAAAGTGCTTGATTGGCATGTCAGCTTGGCAGGGTCTGGAAAAGGATTTCTCTTATCTGTGCCAAGAGTTGGGAGAAAGTACAGAAAAATTCAGCAGGCATATGGCTCATGCAGAGCCCCTTTCTCCTTCCCACTCCTTGATGTGGCTGATCCTCTTCTCACCTTCCTGCCTTTCTCTTTTCCCCTCTACAGACACCGCAACAACTCCTACTGCTGCCTCTGGACTACAACAGGGGAGACAGCTACCCCAAGAGACTTTTCAGTTGCTTCACCAGTTCCTGTCACCCTTCTCAGCTTCAGCTTTGGAATTTGCTTTAGCTCTGCTCAGTCAGGATCTCACTGCCCCCAGGCTCAAGCAACCCTGCACCATGGCCACTGCCACCCTCACCACCACCACCACCGCCACCACCAAGGACTGCAGTATTCTAACATAAACTAAAGTCCACCTCCTGCTTTTTACCTCAAGCTTCAGCTTTGGCTAATCCGAAGGAGGTTTTTAAGGATGAAGAATGAGGTGTTGCTGCTAAGGCAGGTAAGAGAGAGGGGATGTGTCAAAGAGGGTGAAGGTTCCTCTTGGTCCTGCCCTGCCTTCCATGGTCTCTCCTGGCTCTCTGTTTCCTTCCCTTGATCTCCCATCAGCTGTACTGACTTGCAGGCTGGGGCAGACATAAACGTGGACATGGAAAGTACATACTGCTCCCAGAAGAAAGGTCATACAGGATCTACTGCTGTTTTCTTTGTGAAGGGTGACAGATATCCTTGAGCCCTTGTGGAAGGAAACCTGCATCTGGTGACTGAAGTTAAAAAAGAAGCACAGTGATGGTCCTGCTTTAGATGTGTTTCCTTGAAATTAATAAGTGTGTCTGGTGTGCTGCTGAGGATCCATCAGATGCCCAAGGCATGCTGGGTTATTCCTAAACCTGATGGTGTTCTGGCCTCACTACTGCTTTTCCTCTTCTCACATTTTTGGCAAGTCTGTTCTCAAAATTGTATTCGACATATTCAGTTTCTGAAATAATTTATCCGATACTTATTTTTCTGAAGTATTTTATCTTATCTAACCCTGCTGACAGGTCTGAAGGCTGAGCAGTTTCTTTTCCAGGAGAGGAAGACTGGGCAGTGCTCCTTATCAATCATGGCCACGAGCCACTATTTTGAACTGCAGTTTGCTTCCTTGGGTCAGACATTTCCTGGTGGGGTGCCCTGTGGGATGAGCAGCCCCAGTGCTTGTTTTGGGGCTAGCCAGACAGGTGGGAATGGTGACTCTGGTACCTGCTACAGAGAGTGCTGGCAATTAAATGCCAGCAGGATTGAGCTGTGCCATATCTTCATAAACTCATGAACTGTCCTCTAAGGGCATGCAGGTTGAAGGGGTTTTAAGTGTGTCACATGCATGTTGGCCAGGCAGCAAACTGGTGTGTTTGAATGGAGCAAAATGCAGCCTCGGTGGTTTCTGTTGGCTGCGCTGAGTCCTGCAGGGAACCTGCAGCTCCTCCAGGGCCTAATGGCAGGGTAACAATGGACTTAGCTAAATTAGGTGGTGTCTTGGCTGCAGAGCACTGTAGTGAGATAAAAAAAAAGAAATTCAAATCTGACTGGTGTCTTGGCTATGATTTTCCATTATAATTGCTGAAAACTCCCTTCTGTTGGCTGCATCATGTGGCCATTGCTTGTTAAGGGAGTCTCTGTGGCTTCTTCTGCTTGGTCTTGACTGTTTCGTGACTCACCTTTTAACAGATTCACCTTCCCCATGTGACAAGGAACATTCAGAATAGGAGACAGGCTCATTAATGAATGTGAATATGTGGCAGGCATGGCACTAAGATGTCAGGCACAAATCCAGCCACAGCCTGGTGGCTGCAAAGAAGGAAAAGTTGAGTGACAGGACAGCCTCTCCCAGTCATTTTCATGGTGGTAGAAATCTCCCATCAGAAGTATTCAAAGTGCCCTGGGAGGAAAATACATGGGACAAAGCTGATTTTTGTATCAAACAGTCAGAGCAGGGCTACTGTACTGATTGTATAATTTATCTTAATATGTAGTTCAATAAAATCCCCAGGGACAGCCTTGTTTCAGCATTGAGGCCTGGTTTGCCATTTGCTAACTGTCAGAGGCTTTAGTGACTCTTATTCAGCAATGGAAGAGGCCCAATGGGCCAAAAGGGAGGTGAAAAGCTCTTCCACTGGGTAAGGGAATTGCCTTCATCATTCAAAGTGCTGTCTTCCAAAGTTTCTGCTTGAAAATCCCTCCCTCTTCCCAGAACAATTGTGAGCAACTCCATTTGTAGAAGGAAAGCCACTCAGAGCAGGTCTTCTGTGAGGCCTTCTCCGTGTCTCAAGCATATCTTGTAGTGATAAAAGGTAAACATGGTCCAGAAACCCTGTAAGACGAGCTGGAGCTCGTCACCCATGCTCCTGGAGGCTCTTCCCACACCTCTCCCTGCCTCTCCCAGGGAGACGGATAGAGAAATAATTTTGTCTGGTCTGTTGAAAAGACATCCAGGAGGGCTACAAAGCCTCCCATCACTCGTGTTTCCTTCCTGTCCCCAAGCCCCTTAGTCTGGATTTGTCCACACAGACCTCTGACAGCAGCACTGGCACAGCTCTGGGCAGCTCTGCTGGGTGTCCCAGCAACAGCTGCTCGTGCAACACTGCCACGGCCCAGAGCATATCTCCACGGGGGATATCTCCACAGGGACCTGAGCTGATTCCAGTCCTGCAATGCTGAGGAAACAATCAAAAGCTTTCAGGCTTAGGTAAAAGGACTGGAAAAGACTCCAAAAATGTGGAATGGTAGGAATTTAGTGTGAGCATCCTGAAGAGATCCTGTTTAAGTGCTGGCACAACAGACCTCCCTGACAGGAACCACCCTCACCCTCCTTAGGGATGTTCTCTAGACAAAAACACGAAGAAAAAAACCCACTCAAAGACCCCAAAACTGGTTGCTAGCACCAGTTAGTCTCCCTCTCCATAGATGTGCTCGTGCATCCCTGCTCACACCACTTTGCAGTGATCCGAGCAGGTTTAGGTGCACATGTTGAAGCTCCCAAGACGGTGTTGGCTGCAGGGTCACCAGCACTGCCACAGGCAGTGACTGACATGGAGTCTTCAGCGGTGGAAGCAGCTCTGAGTTTCCCTAGCTCATACAGATCCTTTGAGTGGCTTTAAGAAACTTGATTTCTGACAGAGGATGTCCATGCCCAGAGCCAGAATGTGAGGCATTTTATAGGACTTACTCAAACCCACTATGACTCATGCAAAAATAGAGCACTTATGGATATGAAAAGACCATTTATCCCCTCTACACACAAACCCATTTTTTTTATCCTTTCCACATTGTAAGATCTTTGGGAAAGGGGACTTGTTGTCGCTCTCAATTCAGGGCTTTATGACCATGTGGTATCTAATTTTCTTCTGAAAGGAAATAATGGAAAAGCATCTTTCTCTTCTTTTTTTTTTTTTTTCTCTCCTCTCTGGAGCAATTCAAGCTATAAGACAATTAAAATTATCAGGATTTTCTCTTCATGTTTTCTAATGTGAATATAAAATATAATGACTGGGAGGGCTGAAAAATTGTCTATGAAACACTGGTACCTGACAGATTTAGGTTCATATCCTAGATAATGATCCCTTAATCTGTTCTTCAACTCAGTGTGAAAGAATTTCAAAATATTAATAAAATATGAAGTATTCCTTAAGAACTGCCACAACCTCCATCACCTGCACGGATGAGATCCAAACCTCAGCCTGCTCTCTAGGGATGGCAGTGTATGTCCTTGCTCATCAGACAGTGTTGGCAGAGGGGGTGTGCTGGGGACAGCGTGCCCTTCTCTGAACACTGATGCCACATGACGGTGCTGCTGTCAAGTACTCTCTGAAGGACTCTATTCAAGATTTATTTTTCCTCCTCTAAATATCTTTTTTAAGTCACTGCTGCTTATTTGTACAGCTTTCCCAGAGCCCTCTTTCCCCAGCCTGTTTATAGTTATAAGGCCTTCTGCTGATTGCTCATCCTAATCGCTCGCATCTTTACTTAGCCACACTGAACCTACCGCGCTCGCCCGTCTCCACTTCCTACCACTGATCTCGCTTTCTTTATGGATCTCTTTATGTGTTTGGCTTTTCTTTCTGTTCACAAATTGTTTGCAGTTACCAGGATCACAGACATGTTTCCAGGATTAACTCTTACCTTGCAGAAGGATCTCTTTTCCTAAGACAGCCGAAGCTGTCTCTAGTTTATCATGAGTCTTAACCTCTGAAGCAAAGGCAGATGTCCTCCAGTTTGCTCCTGATTAAGGGCAACACACTGGTTTTGGCCTGTGAGGTGACCACGGTGGCACTGGTCTCTGGATATCAAGCCTCCGTACCTGGCCTGCTTATGGCCTAAGGGCATCATAAGCTGTGGCACTGCTTTTCACCATGAACCCTTCCTTCTCACTTCCTCCCTCCTCTGCCTCCTGCCACAACAGTTTGCCAGAACAGTTTTTTGAACCCATTTGTGTTTTTTTTCCTAGAGGCCCTTTTGAACCACTGATACGTTCCCACTTTTTCTTCACACTGATGTAAAGGCTGGCAGTGTCACATTCTTGGCATATGTAAAAACCATCTCCTGAATTTCTCTCCTCAGAAAGTCCATATAGCATCCATCCTTGCCTTACTTGCTTGACCACAATATCTTCCTAATCTCTATGCTCCCTTGG
Organism: Machaerirhynchus nigripectus; assembly: GCA_013397975.1. Classification (NCBI taxonomy): domain Eukaryota; kingdom Metazoa; phylum Chordata; class Aves; order Passeriformes; family Dicruridae; genus Machaerirhynchus; species Machaerirhynchus nigripectus. Next base: position 686,099 of record VZRQ01018916.1, on the reverse strand, counting down.
CTTACTTGAAGAATTTGCTTCTGATTCCAGTCTTAACAATGAGCTACTGCTCCCACATTTGTTTAGTTTCATATAAGAGAGGCAAGCACAAGCTCTCCAGCTCCTTGTATTTACAATTCCTCAGTGATTTTCCCACCTTAGCCATTTATGTCACCTGCACATTATAGGTATTTTAATGAAGACAATAATGCTATCTCAGCATTTATTTTATTTATTCAGGTAACGTGCAGTAAAGCATGTTGCTAGTCTGCACTCTCCAGTACAACATATTTTCATTCTCTGCCAATTGCTAATTGGGTAGCACTTGTCCTGGCACTACTATTTTCATTCCTTACAAATATCTAAGTTGCTAACCAATCTGTTTCTCTGTAGTAGCAGGTAATTTATTTTTCTCCATGGAGATAAACATGTAGCACTCTTATTCATGCTGTTTCATCATTCAAGAATACTAATTATCTCAGAAATCCTGAGGTTCTTGCCTGATTCCTCATTGTCCCCAAGTTCCTTATGAAATCCTCTAAATATAAAGACTGATTTTAGACTTTTAAAAAAGGAAGAACATTTACACATCTCTGGTGAGGGTCACTTACTAAGATTATCTTGCAGAATGAAATCATGTAGTGTGTACTTCTATTCCGTCTTTCCTCAGAAAGTGTTTTTGCACCTTATAATGGCCATAATAAGTAGGAGAAGGACCTTATATATCACTGAAATGTATAATCCAACCCCAGACATAAAAACATGGCACTTTTGAACATCTGATCCTCACAGGTTTCCTCTTTAATGAACAAAGAGGTAAAATGAACACACAAAATTACCCTCCTGTCAGTATCTCTCTAGTTTCCAAAGAAGGTGATCTGAGCTCCAGATGTACCCAAGGAACTTGTATCATTTCTCCAGGTTAAAAAACAAGGAGTTGTAACATTGTGATGCCGTCTTTGTCTATCTGGGCAGCACAGACAGCGGGAGTTCTGTGACTCATAGGATGTTCGTGTGCAGAAGGGAAAATTGTCCATAAAAAGAAGGAAAGGAGAAAAGGTGCTTCCACAAATCCTGCCATATGTATCACTGGGTCAGGTAATTCCTGTCTGCACTCTGAGATAGAGCTGTATCTCAGCCTTACAAAAGGAAAGAATTACAGTCTGTTTTGCAGATTTGGCTGTTTTCTGTTAAGTCAGCTTCTGTACCCCTTTTGCCAGCAGAGCTTTCGGACTCGTGCTGCCTGCTAACTTTGACTCAAGCCTGGCTTGGCACTCTCTAAAACCAGGGAGTGTCTCCAGTGACTTCTGGAGACACTGGCTCCAACATGGATTCCTCACCCTCACCACAGAAACATGCAACAGAGCACCATGACTCTATTTTTTTTTTTCCCCTAGAATTAAGTTTTTGTTGTTTGGGTTTTTTTTTTTTTCCCATGACTGAAGGAAACCCCAGCTCAAAGTGGCTTGTGGGACAGTGTCAAAGGGAACATGCTGTATTTTTTTCTTTCTGTCCTTTGGAGTAAAATATTCTCAGGGGCTCTTGGATGGCCTTCCTTTTCACTCCCAACCCTGAATGAGGTTGTTGGGCAGCGTCAGCTCTGCTCTGTTGTGCCCTGCTCCACAGTCCCATGAGTACCCAACGGAGTGACTGATACTGCAGCCTCTCCTCATGTGCACAGACCCTTTGAAGTCACTTCAAAGGGGTTGTTTGCAAAGGGGCTGCAGGTACAAGGCGGTTAAATATGGCCAATACCATCTCGACTGTTTAACGATTCAAACATTATTTCTTATGAGCAAACAGAGGCATTTTTTTATATTGTTGACACTGATCCTCTAGCTTAGCAAAAGGCACTCGTGCAACATTTTCTGCCTCAATTTATCATCTGCCCTAGGCATTCGTTGCACTTTGCTCATCATTAGGGAAGAAATAAAAGCCATCCGCTAATCCCCAAACCACTTTGTTCCTCTATGGCCCTTCAAAAAGCAGGGCCCCTAAATGGTGATTAAGGACTCTGGAGACCTTTCTCAAGAGAGATTCCTTTACGTCCCCCTATCAGGTAGAAGGAATCGAATTCTCAGGCTGGGAAGTTTTTTTAATTAATACCATGGGATTGAAAATAAAATAAAATAAGATAATTATATGGGGCTTTTAACCTTTTTATAGGCTTTTTATGTCAGCTTTAAATAAAACCAACTCTCTCTGCTCAGTTTGTGGATTTAGGGTGATGGAGTTAATTTGCAGTCTGAGGTGGAGATGGCGAGGGTAGGAAGTTGGGCTAAACTCTACCTGGCCTTCTGCTGAAGAAGCAAGAAGATCACCTTGTACCCTCTTGCTCTTGGCCCTGAGATGTTGTCTGCCCAAAGGCAGCGGAACTTCAACTCCTCCAGCAACATGAGGGTAGGAGAGGCTGGGATTTGGTCTGAGCCCCAGCCCTGCAGCATCTGCCAGACACAGGGCTTTGAAGCGAGTACACTGCCTCTGGGAGCAGCTGCCCACGTGTGAAGCATCCTCTCCTCAGCCCTGGGTGTTTGCTGATGGACATGAACCCTCAGCACAGCAGCTGAGGCAAACACTTGATTTTCTGTCCCCTTGGTGAAGGTTGAATTTTCTCATGTATGTGTAAATTGTGGGGAAAAAAGCCTGACATCTGTGGTCATTTGCAGGGGTGTGAGTTAGGGGCTGGGCAGGAGTTCAGCAGAAAATACCCGCCCCAGAAGTGGGAAAATTTAGAGGCCTCCTTTCTATTTTATGACATGTCTATTTTTTATCTGTGTGTTTTTTCTTCTTGTCAGGAGCCCTTTTCTGTAAGCATGTGCCTGATGAATACTGATTTGAGACATGACCTCTAGTTAGAAGTTTTGTCTCTTTGCCTCCCAGGCTGGATGGTCACATTTCTTGTTTTCCTTTGAGCACAGCAAAGCTTTTTTTAGTTCTGATGCTGTTGTTAGAGGCTAGGGGACACAGGTGCAAGCGTGGGAGAGTGGAGGCAGAGCCACAAGTTGGAATACTCTTTGTGTCGCTGTTAGGGAACTTCCCCCTTTTACCTCCATCCCCAACCAGAGAAAATGCAGGATTTCAGAAGAACCCCTGCATGACAAAAATGAAATATGTTCCACCTCTTACAGCTGGCTTCAAAAGCTCAGCGCGATAGAAAATTGTGATGAGTCAGTAATACCCATGAAATAGAAATAATTGACATGGTTCTTCCTACGGTAGTGTTTCTAGGGCTGCTTTGTTGTGAGTCGTCATTTTAGGAGAACAGTGGAAAAGGCACTTTTGAAAAAAAACCTTCCTGGTATCAGTGACACTCTTGTTTAAAAAAAAAAAACAAACATTAAGTCACCTCACAGGTGAAGGCAATGGTATTGGAGTTGTAAAGGGGCTGTAGAGCTGCCAGGATTTACACTGGGCAGTGCAGGAGCCCTCAAGAAATGACTCCCAGGATCTTCTAGAAATTGGTGCTGTTGGTGCCTGTGAGAAGAGGAAGAGGGCAGTTCTGCAGCAGCAAGTGAGCTTTAAAGCTTAGCTGTTATCTGTAGTGAGTTGTCACGGTGCTTTGCCAAACCTTCTCCAAGGAAGACTGGTTTATGCATTTTGTACAAACCGCTGGCCGACCTACTAAGCTGTGTTCTTCTCTCAATTCAGGCCCTGTAGTGTAAATCTGGAGCGAGCCGGGGGAGGCTCAGCAGCCCCAACTGGGCAGAATTTGTCCCTTTGGTTTTTCTCACCCCTGGTGGATTCATCTGTCATTGGGAAGACGCAGAAACTTATAATTAACAGAGAAACAGGAAGGGAAGAGCAGAGTTCAAAGCTGTCTGCCAAAAGAAAGCGATCCCAACCGAGTCTCCCATGATTGTGTCTGGGATGACAATCGCAGCCCAGCACTTCCAAGGACAGCTTATTGTTGTGCCGTGCTCCCCGTCCTCAGCCGCCGCTATTGTCTGCCTGCCTTGCCTCGCTTGTTGAGCTGTGAGTTGCCAACCCAAAATTAGGACTCTTCGGGGGCTAAAGGTCAACTGGCAGCTTTGTGATCTTTCTGAGGATGTGAGTTATAATGAGATCACAGAAAAGTTTTCAAATGATGAGCAATGCAGTGGCCAAAGGGGTTGGCTTAGTGATAAGGGACAGAGCAAAACTGGGGGGCTGATCCATTCCTCTGCGTAAATTTCTATACAAGCGCCGGTCTCATTTCGTCCATATAAAACAAGCCCGGTTTAACCTATTTAAAATGGGGTTAAAAGGGGTCATAAATCTCTACAGGAGCTGAGGATCCGCAGAAAACTCGATCTGATCTCTTTTACATCTGTTTCAGGTTCTCAGCCTTATCTGCCTCAGCTGCCTTTGCTCTTTGTGGCCGCACACAAATGCCATTAAACAAAAGTCCTTTTGCCGGGGCTGAGTGGCAGGTATAGGGTGACTGTGCTGCGGGGGCAGCGGAGGCGGCGGGGGGGAGCGGTTGCCGCCGACAGCCCCCGCAGCCCGCCTGATTGACATTGTAAATCTATACAGAGGGGTTGTTTGAGGGGAGCCCGTCAGATTGACAGTGTAAATGTGTAACACACACACACAGCCTGGGAGAGAGGAGCCTGCCGGCGGGTGGGAGAGCGCCGGCGGAGTGCCGGTCACACGGAGATTGAATTACAGCTGCATTAGATCAGAGCTGTGGGAAACGGCACCTCCTAAACACACACACGGCCGGCGGCGGGAGGGNCGGCGGCAGCGGGGAGCCGCGGAGCTCCAGGGAAAAGGGGAGAGGCCGGGATGGGAAAGGCGGGATGGCAGCCCCGCAGCTGGAGCGGCCAGGCTCCAGAGGGGATTTTGCTGGCTTTAACCGATACTTTTGAAGATTTGCGGGTTTACAGCGTTTCACTGCCACTGTGGGGAAGAATCTTAAGACCACTCAGATACCAACCGCCCCCTAATCCTTTTGATTGGCCATACACTCCCCTGGCATCCCACGAACCTGCGGCATTAGTGCCTCCGAGCCGAGGGCCGGGGCGGGGGGAGCCTGGAAAACTGAAACATTTTAAGCTCTATTAGAAAGGGCAAAAAGTCAGCGGGCTTTGAAATGAACGCGCTCAGCAGGAGCGGTGGAAGCATTTCCAGGAGACAGCGGGAAGGCATTTGTTTTCTTGGCTGGCACCAAAGCGCCGGCTCGCCCTGCCGCGCACAATGCGCGGTCTTCTGTGGGGCCATCGCACCTCAGCATCGACAGACACCTCTCTGCCCCCCGCCCCTCCTCACCAGCCAGCCACCCTTCCATCGCCCGCAAGAGGAACCCTCTGCGGTGACTTTGCTCTGCTGGGGAAGGAAGAGCCTCCTTGTCCTCCCCCCCCTTAATCGCCTGTGTTTGCACGTCTCCCCGAGGGCTGGGTGAGCAGGGGTCGAAAAATGACCATAAAGGCTCCTATCCACAGACAACATTTTAAAAATAATTATTTAATTGTTATTTTTGTTATGCAACCAACTTTTCAGGACAGTATTTTTATTTGATTTTCCAATGTCTCTTGCTTTGCATAATCCTCTCTCTGCCCAACTCCACTCACAAACATTGGCCAGTCCGTTTGTAATTTCTCAGCCTCCAGGCTAATTCTCACAAATAAAACTGAAGCCAAAGGGCGAGACAATGCCTGACACAGGAGCTGGGGCTCCACAGACTCCACAGATCCAGAGGGCAGCTCGCCCCCAGCTACAGGGCAGGATCTGACCTACATTTTACTGCACTTGAAGTCTCAGAGACTTACTGTGAGGCTGATCTGTGTGCAGCTTGGCTGAAAACCAGAGCAACTGGCAGCAAACAGGGAGAGGCATTGGCCAAGCCCATGAAGTTGTCCAGAACTGGGAAAGATGTGCAGGTATGCTGTGAGTTGTAAGGAGTGCCCCTGCAATATAAAAACCAGAGATATTTTTCTCCTGCATTTCCCGGGCATTTATAGACTGGACCAGAGGCCTACTCTCTCCACTGGTAACATTTTCACAGTAAAGGCAAACCCCTGGCACTGTCACATTTTGTCACAGTGAGCTGCAGACTGAAACAAGCAGTGAATGACTTGTTCTCAGCGAGAAGGATACACAAAGGCCACACATCCTCTGCCTGCACAACAGCCAGAGGAAAACTTCCCTGGCTTCAGGTCATTTCACCTTCTACAGACATCACAACTGATAGAAAAACCAGTCCTTAATTTCCATTTCTCTGACTGACCCAGGTCCTTGAAGAACCTCCGACCAAAACCATTCAAACTCAGTCATGTTGGCTGACCTGGCCTGGATAAGCAATTCCCTCAGCTATGGTGGCAGAATTGCTGAGGTGTGTGGGATGGAGGGATGATGAACACTTTGAATGGCAACTGCTTCAGCTGTATCAGCTGCAGCCAGACCAGCCTTGGGAGCCAGATTCACAGCAGGACTTCCTTTGGCACCAGGATTTCGGGCTGGCTGGCTGGGCTTGGCCAGTCTTCCATTATTAACCAGGTTGTCTAGTTGCTCTCCAGCATGCTTTTAGTCCAGTCTCCAAAATGCAGAAGGGATAAGGCCACTCTCTTTTGAGGGGAAAGTTAGTTCAGCTGTGTGTATGTAAGCTGTGTTGTGGCACTTGGCCTCATGAGCCCTGGTCTGTTTATTTAAGAGTATAGACATAGTTCAGGTAGAGTAAGCCCAGAGCTTTACAACAGGGGTTTGCTGCTCCCAGTTCACAGACAACCTGCCACCCGACAGGGTCTGACACTGCTTTGGTTCACAGGAAATTAAATCTCAAGACAGAGCCTGGCTGACTCTGCAAGGAAAATGTCCTCTCCAGTGCATCTTTTTCTCAGTCCCCTTGCTCACAGGCCAGCCAAGGTCAGGGAAAGACACATGAAGATGGACAGATCTTTATGTCTCCTTCTGTAAGAGATGTCTGTGTTACTCACTTGTAAGGGGATTTTTGAGCCCTGACTGCTTGCAAGCCTCATCCCCATAGGGTTTCTTACTACCTATCCAGAATTCCTTACAGTGATGTCTGCTACAGTATTTATGGAGGGGGACACATTCAATGCCACGGTTGTTCATAGTTTGCTGACTTCTGTAAAGAGTGTAAGGATTGTTCCAGAAGTTGTTGGAAGATAGCAGACGCCAGATTCATGTCATTTTGATATTCATTCTCTATTACACTTGTGAGGCTTGGAAAGAGGTGTGGGGCATTGTCCCCCTCTTCCCTACCTTTAATCTGCAGTAGCTGCCATGGGCGCAGCTGTGCTCTCACTGACCAAATCGCTGCTTGATCTTGTAATTTTTCCAGTCCTAACCTTGCTGGAGGAGATCAACCCAACTGTCTGGTGAAGCTGACACAGCCTGTGGGAGTGCACTGGGGAGCAGGTGCCCCACTCCTTGGTGCACAGCCACACCTCCTCCAGCTAGCACTAACTGTGTGAAGATGTTTCTTCTTGCACACAGACATAATTTCTTGTTGCAGTCTCCCAGCTCAGCCTTGGACTCCCAGGAGTGAAGACATTACTCCGTCAAGATGACCCTACAGGACTAGAAAACCTTGTTCAGTTGCTCAAAAGCCTTGACTGGAAGGAGAGGAGGTGCTTCTCCAGCTTGTTGACTGATCTGGGGTTTGTCTCAGCTCACATGCTGAACAACTCACTGATTCTGGTCCCGCTGCTGTCACCCAGGGGTGACCCTACACTGGTGATCAGTGAACTCCTGTGAAGGGGCTGCAGGGCAGAGAGGGATTGCTTCCACCTCCTTGCGCATACTGCTAAGCAGACTGTCCTCCTAAAAAGAGAGAGAAATTAATTCTTTAGAAAAATCTGCTTGTTGGCAGCAGATTATTACAGAAGACGTTTTGTTGTACAAAATGTAAAAAACAACAAAGACTATGAAAAAACAGAGGCTTTTACACTGTGCAAATTTTATAGTCTGAAAAGTCTTCATGGCTTTATGAGCCTTTTTCCTGGCCTTTGTGAGCCTTTTTCCTGGCCTTTGTGAGAGGTAACCATTGAACAAGGTGGGAAACCAGAGCTACAGATGCGTTTGAGCCTCAGACATCCTGACGGGTGCTGGCCTTTGGGTGAGAAGGTGCTGATGCAGCATGGCAGGGCAGGAGGCAACGCAGGGTCCATTTGTAGTTCTGCAGAGGATGATCAAGGCTTACAGCACAAATATCTCACCTTTGAAATTCCAGTGCTATCAGGACTGAATCAGTGTAAATCCAGAAACTCTGGCCATCAGAAGCTTTCTGTGGAGCCTTTGTGTAACAGCAAACAACAATTCCTCAAGGCAGAACTCTTTCCCAAATGGGATTTTGGAGAAAGACGTGCTTCAGTTTATTTAAAGTTTGAAATGTGTATGCTGTGTCAAAGTGACTGGAACACAATTTAATTTTGATATTTTAATTAATTTACTCTAAAACATAATTAAAATTGCTGTTAAATAAATTGTTGTGAACTCTTCCTAGATTATGAACTTGCCAACATTTCTGCATATTCAGTTTGGAGTCTGCTTAGTGTCAGGAGTCCTCCAACCCTTTCAACTTCAGAGAAGACTCACCCAATTGGAATATCAAGAAATAAGATGATGTCCTTCAGATTAAGTTGAATTTATTGTGTCTGGGTGAGATCCTGCCTCTTCATTTACTTGGAACAGGTAAATTTTCTCCTTGTTTACTGCCTGCTTGCAATATAATTTCTCTTTTCATTCTCATGACATGTTAAGGATCGACAATTGCATTTTGTGGTGGGGCTGCTCCAGTTTTCATGAGAGATGCAGCAGTTCAGCTAGGGAACAATCCACAGCTGTGACTTCTCTGCAGGACTCTCCTATCTCACATGACCACTGATCCCTTTCTGAGCTGAAAGCAAACCTCCGTGTGAAACACATTGATATGGCCACCTCAGCACACCCCTTTCTTTTATTTTTTTTTTCAACCTGAATTCCTGCTGGCTCCCAATGCAAATCATTTCAGTCCTGCTTCACAATAGAGCAGGAAGGCTTTCCACTGGAAAAGCATTCAGTTTTGAAAGTGCTTGTGGCGCTGGGGAAACTCACAGGTTGCGGCCAAGCAGGGCAAGATCACACTTCCAGGAAAGTATGACTAACCCGATTTCCACGTTGACTTAGCACACAGAGTGCCCTGGTAAATATAGCACCTCAGAGGTCATAGGGATGGGGTGCTGGGGGTACAGTGTGGTTAATTTATGGCCAGGCAGTGCAAATCAGGGGGTTCTGCTCTTTGATGTCAACTCTGTTATCAGTACCAGCTCGCTGGGTGAGTGAGATTAGTGAGTGTGCATTATAAGGTTTCAGAGCAGGATGCTGTTTCCTGGATGGGCAGAAATGGGATGGTGTGCCTGTCAGGGCTGGTGGGCTGCTGATGGAGGAAAGTGTGTGGTGGGGAGGAGGTTACCAATGAAACAGCTTATCAGGGGTGGTGAGGCACTGGAACAGGTTGTCTAGAGAAGTTGTGGATACCCCATCACTGGAAGTGTTCAAGGCCAGATTGGATGGATATTTGAGAAACCTGGTTTAGTGAAAAAGTCCCTGTCCGTGGCGGTGAGGATGGAACTAAACGGTCTTTAAGGTCTCTTCCAACCCAAACCATTCTGTGACACTTTGGCATCTGCAAATGCACATTCCATGAGCTGTTTAACCCTCCTTGACCTCCAGAGACCATTTACAGAGTAGCTGCAGGTGTGGGCCAGCTCTTCTGCTGCTGGCAGCAGCACAGCGGCCTGTGGTCCTCAATACCTATTTGCCTACAAGTTGTTCAGGCTGTTGTCTGGCCGCAGAAGATAAATGTCCCTCTTCTCCTGTGTGCACATGCCACTCAAACAAGGGGTCATGTTTTGGATGCAGAGTCAGGACCCTGAGGGACCTGAAAAAGAAGCTGTGTACTGTTGCCCTAACCTACTTAAAGCTCCACCTATAAGTCTCAGACAGGTGCTCTCTCCTCTTTCATTGCCCCCTTCCTCCTAACAACCTGCCTGGTACTTCCTTCAGAAACAGTTTCCTTGTGTGAAAGCTAATAATGAAATGTCTCAGTATTTTCAGATAAAACAACAATAGTTCTCTTTAAAACATAACGGTGTACGCAGAACGCACAGTTGGGTCATGCCTTGGCACTGCCTCTCCTTGGTGAACCTACCCAACACCTCCATAGCATCTCCGCTGGTGATGAATCAGGACAGCTCTGCCATGTGCCAAAAGGTGCCTGCTGCACCACCAAGCATCCATGGGGGCTCTCCTTCAGTGACTGCAGTGAGTAACATGGCAGATACTGCATCACGGTCTTGTTCATTTTCCTGAAGATTTAATTAAAAGAGGAAAGATTTACATTGAAAGCATTATAAGAAAACATTCCATGCTTCTGAATTTTGATTCCTTTCAAAGAAAAGACTACAGGGATTTGTACCTGAAAGTGTTCATGTACACCTAAAAGAAACAAACAACAGCCGTGTTTGTTTACCATGTTCTACTGAAAATACCAAAAAAGAAGAAATCTTGTGTAACAGGTGAAGCAACGGAAGTGCTATCTAGTGATTAAGGCAGGTGCAGGACTGCCAGGAGGTCTTTCTGGTAATGTTTTTATTCCTGGCTTTACCACAGCCTTCCTGTGTGCCTGGCCAGGCGCTGCAGGGCCGGACAGAGTAAGCACGTCTGGGCACACACTGGGAGCAAAGCTCCAGGACTGCAGCCAGAGCACTGGGATCAGGACTTGGCTCTCCGAGCAGCTCAGGAGCTGCTCTCACAATCCAAGCCAAGGAGTGTGAGGCCTGGTCTGGGTCACATAGCCTGGTCTGGGGCAGAGTTCTGCAGAAGGGCCACCATGGGAATGTTGTCTCGTGATAAAGGGGAAGCAGGCATCAAGTCAGCCACAGCATCACTGCCTCTAGGCAGGCTGACTGGGGTTTGTGCAGCTGGGACAAAGCAGGATTTTGAGTTATGACTTTCTGAGCCCAAATCTGGGGCAGCAGATCAGCATGTGGCCTCCTCCCCTGCATTTGCATTTCCTCTTCATGTGGTCACGGTGGAGATTACCGGACTTGGGAGACCAAGTGCCCTCATTGAAGCACACCTTAGGGGAAGGAAGGAAACAGGACTGAAACGCAGAGGGGTCATTTGTGGTCTAATCTAAGGGGCTTCACCTTCTGGTCTGATCACCTTCTGGCTGAATTTCCCCTCCGTGGGAAGGATAAGTGAGGTGGGTGAGGGAGGGACATGGATTCAGAGGCAGAGGCCACTATTTATACCCATTACACATTAAAGGTGACCGCTCTTGGCTGTCCATGTCCTCCTCACTGGCCGCCTCACCAGGCTCAGATAACAAACAGCCCTGGCTGCACTGCAGATCTGTCGCGGGGATTATCTGCTCGTTTGAAGTGATATTTAGCTGGTCTCAATCAGAAATCTGACCGCATCAGGTTCGCATTAGCTTGTGCGGAGGTAGTAGTTTCACACGCTGACATGGTAGCAATTAAGTGAGTAGCTACTGGTTCTTACCCCAGGGTACAACTTTGTTTTGTTCCTTGCAGATTAGTGAGGCTGCACGAGTTTCCACATAGTTTTCTTTCCTGCAGACCCTGGCTATTCATGTTGAACCCTCTGGGACCATTTATTAGACCACACAAACAGTAATTATTTCCCAAAGAGGCCGACAGCGTTCCAGACCTCTTGCATGGCCAATTATAAAAAATATTACAAATCTGAGCAAGGGGAAGGATTTCACTAAAGCCAAAGAAGCCAAAGAAACTACACAAATGCAGGGAACAAAATAATTTTGAATGGCAGGAACAGAAATAAATATCTCTTCCAAAATACATCATTATGCCTTTCTTGACATGGGAGGTAAGAGTGAAGGAGAGAACCTCCTGGGTCCCCCTTCATTTCCTCCTTCGGCTTCTTGCCTTGGACAAAGCCACAAACCTCATCTCCTCTTCATGTTAAACCTTCCTGAGGGACCCAATTACAGCCCAGTTGCCGCTCACATCAGCCCACTGGGAGAAACCATTTTACGACTGAAGCTGAAGGCCTAACACGCAGGAAGGGGTTGGATGCACCCCACCCTTGGAAACAGCACTTATTACGAAAGGAAGAAGTTCACATAAAAAAAAGGTGAGATGCATAAAAGTTACAGCAAATCAAGACGAACACACACACAAGCAACTATCCGAGCCAAAACTCAGCCTCTTACCACGATGAGAGCAAATGCTTCCACGAGATGAGCTGCTTTCAGATGAACTTTTAGTATGTGACAGTTTTTCATCTTGAGGACCACATGCCTCTGTGTGGCAACTGAACAACCCTATGTCTTGTGGATGCCATATGAAATGACTGCTGTTCATTACTTTCTAGACTTCCCTCCTACAATATTCTGAGGCAGTCATGAAGGGGAAGTATCTTATTCCAAGACCATTGTGTTTCTCTTGGCATTTGCATGAGTCAGGACTGAATTATTTTCATGTGAATTGAGGGACAAAACTCTCATCTATTTACTTCAAAAATGTAAAATTCCATAGCCAAAATTTCTTCAATCTTCTAAACCATAAAAATATAGGAAGAAGAAAAATTAACAAAATAGCAATTTGCTGCCTGGCCAAAGGCAATAGATGAACACGTTACCCCAATGTCATCTTGTTAACATCTATTAACTTAATGTCATTAAATCATTTCACAGCAGGCTGACATTTTTTGATCTCATATATGTAGAGAGTCACTTATTGCGAGTGACCTAAGCTACCATTGCTACTGGATGACCTGGGCAACTCCTCTATGCTGAGTGTCCTGAAAGCTCTCTGAAGAGCTGTCATTGCTCACGCACATGTCATGGCCCCAGCAAAGCTTCTAGATGGGAACCCACCAACGCTGGATGCTGGGCATTGCCACAAGCACAGCTAAGCAGAGGGAGTGGGCAGGCACAGGAAAGCCAGTATGAGTGTTCTCAGCTCTGATGTCCACACTTTGGAGGGCTACAGCATACAAATACAGCTAACACATGAAGCAAGAAGGCTGGTGTTTCTAGCAAGCTCAGCTCGGATCTTCGCAGCAATTGCCACAGCAGCTGTTAAGTCTGTAGGTCTTTTGAAAAGCAAACATTATAGTTGTGTGTTTGTATGATGGCAAATACAGCTGTAAGCCACCAGCTGAGGATTTTCCTGAGAGAGTGAATGGCCTGCTGCAGAGACCTGACTCCTGTCACGTTTTTTAGCTTGGGAAGTGACCCCCCCCCTGCCACTTGTGCCTCCCAGTGCAGCTGGCAACTGAGAAGCAGTTCAGTGCCATGCAGCTTTCCTTTGCTGGTACACACTCTCGACAGGCAGTCTTTGGCACCACTTGGCAGAGGTGTCTGTGTCAAGGCTGGATTTCTATGGACCCAATTCTGTCTCTATCAACATCTGGAGGGTGCTGAGCTCTAGGTCAGGAAGGTCTCAGCTCCAGCATCTACAAACTATACCTGGCTAGGAGTCAGTCCTTGGGGTTCTTAGCTGAGAAAGTGTGTTGTAGCTGGCCTGTGTCAAACTCGTCCTCTACAGGCAGCAGTGTGGTGGTATGAATAAGGCCTCTGGGAAACCAGCCACAGTCCTTGCTAGACTTGTCCTGATTCTTCACAGTACCTGTTAGTACTTCCTGCACACTATTCCACCTAGGCTCTGTGCTGGGGAGCACTCCTCCTCTTCCAGCTCCGTGGAATCCTGAGGATTGTTTGTCTGTCTCTGTAATTAATAGGACTATCTCTGACATTAGCAGGAAAATGGCTATTTTTATATTCTTGTAGCACTTAAACTAGGAAAACAGCATTGTATCAAGGAACACAGTGTGTGTGCATGTGCCAAGAGATTTCATGGATAACATAACAGTTATGGATTTAATGCCCTCCTCCACAGTTTCACTAACAGAGTGAAAAGCAACATGGAGCATTTTTTGTGTTAGTGGCCTCAAATCCAGACTCCTTGTCTTCCTCTCGGTTTAAGTTTAGATGCTGTGTTTCTTTACAGAGACACAAGTGACAAAGATTCCAATAAGCACAATTTCAATGGCTTTCTAAACTTATCCCATGCCAGTGCAGGCGTGTTGTATTTTGTAGGGCTTACAGAGTATTAAGACAAAATCAACTGACAGTTCAAAGGAGGCTGGGAACAGAAATTCTTGTTCCATATGTTATACTATTCCTGACAGCAGCTACCACTTACATTTCTTCCTGTTTACTTTTCAAGAGGTCAACAACCAGTGTCTGCAGGAAGGATGTCCCTGGGAGTTATAATATTCTGACTGCGTGGTTCCTTCCAGCAGCTTCTGTCTTTTACTGATCCAAGGTAATAACCGTCTTTCCATATTTTCTTTTCTTCACTGCATCTTAAATTATGTATGTATGTATATATGTTTCCCATCAGCCAAAGCCCCTCCTCCCTACTACTTATGAGAAAGTGTAACAATGATGATATCGACTTCCAGTTTTGAGCCACAAGATTGATACTCCTCCAAAGTAAATACTGGCCTTGGCGGTCCCACAGTCAATATTTACTTTGAGTAAAATAAATCTTGCTGACAACCAAAACCTGAAGTCAATATTGGCTTGCTGTAATCCAGCTGGTATAAAGAAGTCAGTTTCCTTTATAATACCTGAATGCTTTATGCAAATATTTTCAAGTTAAAGGTGGACTCTACATTCCTGTGGTTGTAAACGCAGTACTGATCCCCCCATTTTCAGTCATCACAAACCTGAGAACTCTCCAAGAGAGCATATGAAAGCTCTCCTATCTCAGAAGCAATCTGTGAGAGACTGATTAACTATCTCATCTGTGTACCTTCTCTGAGGCCCACTACTTCGGTGTCTAAGAGTCTTCCAAATCCTTAAGAGAGGCAAAGTTTAAAAAAAAGAAACGGAGTACCTTTTACTAGACCAGGCAATATAACTGAGAAAGTGGATAAACTGGGTACACAAACCTTAGATCTAAAGATATGGACTCTTCCAAAAACGCTGCATCTTGTTTATTTAGGCCATCATGTCTGGACCAATATCATTGCTGGTACTGCCTCTAAGGATTGAAATAATGTCTTCCTCCTAATCCACAGGGAAAACTTCTGGTACGCAAAATAGGCACTTTTAAAATGGATTTCCTTTGGCAACCAAGTTTCAGCAACCATCTCATTTATCTGCTTTGCTGTTTATGTATTTATTGATCAGGCACTCCAAACTCAATAAGGTTGAAGCCTGTTGGCTACCACCCACCATCTTTAATGAACAGCAGATTCAAACTAATGGAGATCCTACAGTTTTTATGCAAACCTGGTGAAGAAAAGGGACCTAGATCAGTTGTCCTCTGTTGGCCATGCCAGAGTATTTGATCTGGGTAGTCAGTGTGCCTAAGCCCTCTGCCCACTGCAGCATCATCTGCTTCCTGCCCATGTGCCAGCCCAAGGGTGCAGGTAGCAGCATGGAGCAAACTGGCAGGCGCAGATTCTGGGCCAGAATCAGGATGATCAGATCAGCATTACTCCATAGAAAACAAGGTTGTATTAATTCTGCCAACCATGGAAAAGCACCATTTTAAATTTTTTTGTGTGTAACCAAGTATACTGTACCAGTACACACACAAAAAGAAAGTTGAAATGAGGTTGTTCATGTAATCTGTAGTTCCAGAAGGGGTGGGCATCTTCACAGAACATTTTGCAATTACTGTGACCAATGCACCCAGAAGCCTCTCTTTTAGCTGGAGCTCTGTTCCATTGAAGTGACTGTTGTTGGCTACTGTGGCCATGAAGACTGAGTGAAGCTCCCTCAGGCTCATATAGGCTTTGCATATCAGGACACAAATCATGAGCCACTTTCCATATTCAGTGAGAAAACAGGAAAAAGAACAGAGAACTTTTGAATGACTCACTGACGGGCTGGGTTTTTTGTTCTAGTTGGAGCTTTTTAATTTCTAAATATAAATAATGAGTTGCAAGAACTAAAAAATAATTAACTAGATTTAGTTCTGAAGAAGCCTTGTAATTGTTACAGTGCACAGAGCTGCTTTACTAGATTATTTTTCCTGTGGTTCAGGTTACTTTTGCAAAGATGTTGGTGGTCCTCACATATTCTTAAAAGATATCTGAACAGAGCACTCACCACTCCCTGCAGTGCCATTCTGTCTGATTAGCAATCTCTCTGGGAGGTCAGTGGCTGGAGCAGTTTGTGAGTTGCATTATAAAAGAAATAAATAATAAGAAATTCTAAAGGTTACAGTCAGTGGAAGATCACAGGTGCAAAAAGCAGCAGACTCTATCAATTGTTAGTGCCACAGTAAAGCCTGGGGTTCCCCTCAATAATACTGTAGCCATTCCCAAGGAGAGGGATGCTTTCCACCAGGACAAGGACGATCTCACAGGACATTGTTCAGGACTGTTTGCAAAGATGTAAACGTGGGGCCAAGTCAGGGATTATTTAATGAAAATAATGAAGTGGGTGATGCACATGTGAATGTCTTCCATATTTCTACATGGCAGCTTCCTCACTGGCCCCCAGTTTCCTCAGTAATGCAGGCCATGATGCAGGGTGGATTCTGCAGGTCTTTCCCTCCAAGCTTCTCCACATTCACAGTGGGCAAGCCTGACTTCAAGGCAGACTCTGCTTTCCAACCCACTGGAACACTGGAAGTGCCTGCTCATCTGCAGAGGGCTGTGTCACCAGCCACTCGGTCACCTCTCCTTAAATGCTACCTCCTAATCTTGTTGAAAGCTAGACTGCAAATATTTTCCCAATTTACCTACCAAAGCAATTGGAGCTACTGCATGGATGTGAAGTGTTTGTAAATGGCAAAAGCAGTTATGAACAGAAAGCAGGATGTGCATGACGGTATGAGGATGCCACCTCAGAAGCCTTGCACAGTAACTCTGTAAAACACTTCTTTCCATGGCAGGAAAAATTGCCTTGCATTTCTCCAGGCCAGTCATTCAGTCTGTACCTTCAATAATGCAAAATATTGTCCTGTACCCTGAGCTGAAGAGGCTGTCATGAGACAGGTAACTGAGAAAGGGAGCCCAGTCTCTTAAAAAAATGGAGTTGGGGGATAATAAAAATGACAACATCCAAGTATTAATGTGACACTCAAAGAGATGCCCTTTAAAGCTGAGCTGACTCACAGGGAAGCATTTCACTGTTTCCGAAACATAGGACTTGTTTTCCCCACAGAAAGGACAGGAAAACCCCAAACCAAAACAGACTTGAGATATTCCAATTCTCTGTAATCCAAGTGAAAGCAAAATAAAAGCGTAGAAATGCTGGAATTTCCCAGGGTATGGAAATTTTTGCCTAGATACAATCCCACAAAGTCACGGCAGACTGACAGCTATTTCTTTGGGCCTTTCCTTGAACTGTACTAGAGTTGTACAGGAAAGCACTGGCCATACTTGCACTAAGCCTGACTATGGTTATTAGCGGCACACCTCTGCTTTCACAAGCTTGTGCCTGGTGAAGAAGAAGCAAACACAGATTTAGACCGTGTTGTGTTTCCGGGTGAGTGCTTGGCAGCCCCCTCCCATGTAAGAGGTTAGGGCCTGCCTCCTCCTGAACCAGCTGTGCCTTTGCAGAGGCTGACCACGGTAGCACAGGCATTAGGCACTGCAGCGCACGGCCGCAGTGAGAAGAGCCCCAGCTTCGATGCTCCCCGCAGGGGTCACTGCCTGCCCGCGCCCCTCCCCGCCTGCTGCAGCTGTAGCACGGGCCCTTGCTCACACGCTCTCAGCCCCCACTGTTGTCCTCAGCAGGCG
The DNA here is from genome assembly GCA_013397975.1 of Machaerirhynchus nigripectus. NCBI lineage: Eukaryota > Metazoa > Chordata > Aves > Passeriformes > Dicruridae > Machaerirhynchus > Machaerirhynchus nigripectus. The sequence continues at coordinate 668,387 of VZRQ01018916.1, read as the reverse complement.
AAACTGGAGAGCATGGAAAGTCACTCTAGACTAGCAGGACAAGCACTATTAATGCCAGAGGAGCACGGCCCCAGGGCTTACTGACTGGGTGAGAAGGGCGGGTTTCAGCCGGGGCTGCTGACATGACAGCAAGGGGTCGGTGGGACCCTGGCAACTCCTACAGCTCCAGCTCGATGCCTGTGTGGGCTGCATGCTGCCTGCATGATCTGAGGGGGTCTAGTGTGCTCAGCATTTGAAAAGCACCCGGGCTATGGGCAGGAGGATTTAGTTGGAGATCTAAAAGTAAGAAAGGAAAAGCACCTAAACCAAATCCAGTGTTGAGTTTAAAACCTGATCCATGCATAGGTACTTGGTGCTGCTCTGTGACTTAGCCTTGCTGTCTGACGCCCTCACTAATAAGCAAATGCCATGACTCAGGTAATCTTCCCTCTCTCTCGCTCTCTGGGTCTCATTTCATTTTGCAAGCCATGGCATGAGCTAGCTTAGCCTTGCCATAAAAAACTGACTCACTTCCTAAGGGCAGGCTAAAATAACCTGAGGATTTTTTTCTTAAGTGCTGCTTTTACCTCCTTAGCTACAACAGAAAGACATTCGCGATTTCTGAAGATAAAAAAGAAAAGTAAATAAAAAATCAGGTTTGTTAAACACAGATGAGATGTTCTTTCCAGCCCAATTTTCTCTGCCTCCATGAGTTGCTCCTTTTCAGAAGAGAATCTGTGCCTCTCTGGTGTCTAGTGTTTGACAATCAGCACTTCTTCTCTCTTCCCTGAGTGGTAAAGCCGGGGGGAGGGAGAGGGCTGAAAGTAAAGCAAAGAATTGTTCAGATTGCCTAGATCCCTCCAGGAAGTGATCTTTCTGCTTTTACTCCAGACACACGCCTCCCAGCTAGCCAGCGGCTCCAACTAATTAGCACACGTGATGGGAATAGGAAACAAAGCCACAAACAATAGTAGCGTGGGAACGCAGTGTAAACTGCAATTACATAGACCCCCCCCTCCTCCCCCACCCACCCCCCACTCTGCCCTTCTCCAAATAAATAAATAAAGGCATAAATAAATAAATAAGTGTATAAATCCGAAATAGCTGCCAACAGTACAGCAGATAAGCGTGGGAGGCAGCTCAAACCATGCTGGGGAGGAGGTAAAGATCGGCGTTTGCAGGGCGAGCAAGAGCCAGCTATTATTTTCATTCCATACTTCAAGTATATCGAGGCTGCTTCGTTTCCTTTTGTTCAGCGTTGGGGCACAACAGAAAAATGTGTTTGGGGAATTTCAGCACTTGCCAGGTCATGGGGGAGGTCACTCTACTTTTGTTGGGAGAGAGGCAGAAGAAGAAAGAGGGCAATCAAATATCCTCCTTGAGACAGCTTACAAGCACATGTCTCATGCTGTCAGGGGGCTAGGCTCCAGTGTGACACTTCCAGCTTCTTGTCTTCCTGCCAAGCTGAATATATTTGGTATACGTTATATATGTGAGAAGTGGTCACCACTTCCCTGGCCGACCACAGCTTTAAGACACAGTATAACGGAGCTATTGTGTGGGATTAAACACATTTGCTGTGGTTTAAGCATTAAGAGCGTGTGACTGTTTGCACTTGCTTTAGAGCACCGTCATTAATAGTGGCCGTGGAGGTGCTCATAGAGAGCTCATCATCCTGGCATCTCAGTGCTTGCACAGTTATGTATCGAGAGCCGTGTCCCAGAGGTTTGGTTTGCTGACAAGTAAACACAAGGGATTTTTATCACGGCTAGAGCAGTATGCATCAAGAGAGGCCTGGGTACGCCTGGAAAGCAACTGCTATAGCTGACCTGGCATGCTGCTTTGATAGCGTCTTTTCCCATATAACTGAGATTTTCTGGAATAAATCTTTCAGATGGGGGCTGTTTTGGAAAAAAAACTATTTCTCTGGAAAAGTTTTTCATCTTTAGAAGCAGCTGAAATGACGGTTACTCAGAGAACAGTGGATCTATGCAGGGTACTGATTTTGCACTGCTATACTGGTCAGCTCTGCAGAGTCCACAAGTCTTGACTTTTCTGAAACTGACAGGAATGCTGCAGTTTTTAAGTACTGTGAGCAAGACTGAAGTAAAGCATGTCACAGGAAAATACCCTCAATATCAGTGCAGGGTGTTACAAAGTTTTCAGGGCACTTCAAAATTGGCTTGAATCTCAAAATTATGACCCCTCAACTTTGAGTCAAAAATGCTCAAGTCGAATGGTAGATACAGTATCTAACTCTGTTCTGGCAAGATCAGAGTGACACTTCTTTTCTGAGGTTTATTTTTATCCTGGTGTCCCATAACGTAATGGAAGAGACAACTGATGATAGGAAATGATTTTGATATCCTTCGATATCCAAATACTCTGACTGCCTGGAATAAGGTTTCACATTCAAACCAGTCAAGCTTAGTCGTTATTTAAAGTAGGCAAATCAAGCTACTTTGCCAGGATCTCTGTGATGAAACCTCAGCCAAAGTCCCAACCACCTTTATGGCAACTGAAAATCCCTGGCACTTTCTCACTCTTGTCACACATGCTAAACATCCCCTCACAGTTCACCTCTCTGTGACTAGAGAGTGTCTTCTGTAGTGGCTGCTTCCCCAGGTCTAACTTCTCCTCAGGTGGCTGGTCGCTGTGAGACAGCAGCTGTCTAATAAAGCCTCGGGCAGAAAGGTGTGAGGTGAATACAAGTTATCATCTGAGAGAAAACAGATACTTTTCTGGGAGTCAGTGCTCACCACTTCAGATACCTGGTATTCACCACTTTCATGTAACTCATCTGTGCAATCGTCATAATAGCTTGTACCTTCCAAAAGTCATGGATTATTACTTTGATTTGCTTTATTCCAAACAGTACTTACCAACAGCTACAGGGCATGCTCAAGTTTCACTTCTATTTTTTCATAATGAAATTCAGTTCAAAGAAATTTGTTAGGAAAAATTATTGGTTTTATTAGCCAAAAAAGTCAAGTTTTCCCCTTGAAAAAGCATATTTTTAAATAATAGTTTTCATGGTGAAACAGAAGGTCTGGGAGTTGTTCTCTATCCTATGCCTCCCAGCAAGAATGAATAGTACACACACATTTTCCTCAAAGCTGCATCTTATTGGCAAAGAAAACTCAAAGTAGGTCTCAGACTGTAAACTCTTTGGAGCAGGGACTTCCATATATCACTGTATAACACAAAGCATGGTTTGAACACTGCTTTTAAAACACTGGAGTTGTAAAATTGCACAGGAAAACAGCTAGTCAGGCTGTTCCTTGATGGACTGTGAAGATTTCAACAGCATGAAACCAGAGAAAGTTTCTGTATGATTATTCCTCAGTCCGGTTATGAGAAGCACTGTAGGAACAGAACAAAACTATTTTGGCAAACTACAGAGAGCTTGGTTAAAAAAAGGCCAAAAAAGAGAAAACCTGTTTTTTCTCTGGGATATTTGGTGCCAGCTGTACTGTGATACTGAGGAGTGATCACTGGTATAAGCAAACTACCCATTCATGGTGGAATTGTCACCACGGTGGGATGGTGTCAGTAGTTGACACAATTCCGGGGCCATTGTCCCCTCTAGATTTGGCCATGCTGACAGAAGCTGTCCTGCCAATAACGTGTTGCTGACTTTTTGAGTGATTTTACACAAGGTGCTCTGTTACACATATGGACAGGGTGTCACTTTCCCATGATTAAGATCAAAGGTGGATGCAAATCAAACCAGAATTTTCTACACTATGCCATGTCAAATTGGCCTCCTTTTGCATCTATTATGAGACAGTCATTAATTAACATGACCTGGTGTCATTCCTCCTGTAGGGTCTTCCAGTGCCTTTCAGTGTTCTTCCACAGGACAGCCTGTGCTGTGAGAAAGGAAGAAGGGATTTCTGTGGAAGAAGCTGACATTTGTAAGAGCCTTAGGTCAGATGGAACCTTGCATAAAAAGAGAAAAGAGGTAATTTTTATTGGAAAGGAAACCAGGTAATAAAATAGCCGATCTGCCTCTTTCCCCCTCAATCATAGGGCTGATGAAATATGAGGTAGCTTTGCCTGTCAGCAGCTTGAATGTGTGTTCACAGATTAGCCTTTTGCACAGTTATAACCCAGGTCTGGTTTTGGAGATGAGCTGAAGCCTAAGCAGGTAAATGCAAAGAGTATGTGTTGGAGCCCTCCAGAACAGATATCTGTCTGCATTGCTGCTGTTACTGTGCTGACAGTGCTGGTCTTGCTTATTCATAGCTATACACTGCTTCCAAAAGATGACACTTGAAACCCATCCTTCAGCAGAAGCATTGCTGCTGAAGCATTCTGCTTACAGTAAAGACTTTGATGTAAATACTATTCCTCTCCTTGGCCAGATTGAAGAGAGGAATATCTTGATGATCTGACTATCACTACAGATGCATGTGAATGTGATGTTTGTGTCCTGCTGCAGCAATGGCTCCAGCACAAAGCCACCCAGCACCTGCATGGCAGAAGTTGGGGCCAGTGAGCTTAGAGAGGACCCCAGCCTAACTTCTGAGCTGGGTATTTGGACCTCTGGCATGTGCAGACAGGAATGTCAGTGTTCAGCTCCCAGGGAAACACATTTACAGTCACAGTACTACTAACAGATCATGCAAGGAGTCTAAAACCCTCCTCTGTGACTCCCACTCACTTCTCCAGCACTTCCATTTGATCTGTGATAACTAGTTTTGACCTGTGTCAGTGGCACCAACAATCAACACACTCAGCCAAAATTCTGTAAAGAAAAAGACAAGGTTTGGAGCAGCAACTTCTTGCTTGCAGAGCTGATGCTGCAGCTGGGTATGTGCGGGGAGGGGAGGTCAGGGGGGAGCGCTGATGTTTTTGCCTGGCTGCAATGTGAGTGCCAGAGCCACCAGTTGAATTGGGCACAGTAACCATAGCAACAACGAGTTTCCGGGACTTGGGGTGACAGGTTGACGGGATTGCTCTTCAAAGCACTTGCTCCCTTGGGAGAGAAAACCTAAAGGAAGGGGATGGGAGTTAATTTAGCACACACACACTGGAGCAAGGGTCAGTGGTGGCAGGTCTCTGCTGGAGGGAAGCCTGCAGCAGCAATAAGCAACACCCTTTCAGAGCACCGAAATCACTGTCGGGGGGCATCCAACAAAGAAAAATGTGGGGTGCACACAAAAACTAGCACCATTCCCTTCCAAAGGACAGCTGCCACCAAGAGCTCCTGCATGTCTCAAACCTGAGTTTCTGCTTTGGTGTAAGGGCTTTACCCTGTCCTGCCGTTCCTGCTTCCAGGACTGGGGTGGCCAGATGTGGCTGCGGACTCTGAATCTGGAGGTGCTGAGTTGTGCCAGACCTGGAAGCAATGGGGACACTGGAGTGGGGTGTGGGGGGGGGGAGCGGCGAGAGGGGGCGAGGCAACTGTGCTGGTGTGTGTGATAGGAAGGGGTGTGAGATGAAATGTTTGGGTGGTGGGGTGACTGAGGCATGGGCATGGCTGCAGTAGGAGGTGGGCATGCAGAAGGCAGGGGACACACTTGCAGTGCAATGTGAAGTGGGGAGAAGGGAGGCACAGCGGCCGTGTAGGGGACAGGAGAGAAGGCTCTCATCTCCTAAGGTTCATTGCCTCATTGGTGCAAAGCTATCAGTGAGGACTGAAATTCAGCTCTATTTAAAAGTGTCACCTTCTGCACTATCGTTTTCATTTCCTTGGGCTTTGGTGAGCAGTGGGCTGCTCTCCTGTCTGCCCTTCTGGTGAGAGAGATGTATGTCAGCACTGTCTCAGCGTGTTGGTAATTTTGGGCTAATAAAATTTCCCTTTGGGCCGTGGTTAACAATTAGACCAACGCTGTGGATCCATGCCCAGCACCAGAAAAGCACAAGAGCAATTTAAATCTGGTTTTGCTGTCTGCTCCTCCAAGTGCTGGATGGGAAGATTGAAACCACACACAGGCAAACGTTTCCTATCTTCCCACGGCTGCTGATAGCCAAGTGCAATTGCTCACACTGTGTAGAGGCACAGCTGCACTCTACCTGCCCATTCCTGTAAATCATTTGCAGAAGTCGATGTCTATACAAGCTCAGAAATCTTCTTTGGAGGCTGCCTGGCCCCAGTGGTTCACAGAGCTAAAGATGGGGGCAGCTCCAGGAACCTGAGTGGCCACACCTCTACTCACAAGCAACCAATGCTTAATCCCAGGGAACTTCTACCATGTTTTTTTCTCCGTAGTAGGAGAAGACATACATGTGCCTGGATGGGAGAACTCAGATGTGTAGTCTGCAGGCCAAATAGACATAAATGTCACTGTGCCTTTCACTGACCTATAAAAGCAAGTGGTGCAGGCAGACAAGTTTCACAACAAAAATGCAGAGGCTGGAAAGGTGGATGTAATAGAAGTGCTGACACAAGCTTAATTAAAGCACTGCAGAAAGGATAGCTTTATGAAAAATGTAATGTGGGAATAGAACATTTCTATCACCTTCTGTTAGCTGCTTAGAGGTGGCTGCAGGACTGTCTCTATCTTCTTAACTGCAGGTCTTTTACTACTTTTAGCTTGGTCCCTGCTTCCATTTCCCTCCTACTTGAGATGCTTTTCAAAAATATGGGCAACTCCATGAAATCTGGGGCCACTCTGTGCTGGTAACTTTTACCTAAACCAATGGGAGGCTGAAGGTAATTATTCCAGGGCCTTGGAATGGGAAAATCTGGGTCCATCAACTCTTTGCTCTCACACTGTGCACATCTTGGTTATCCTCCAGTCCCTCCGATTGTGAAACGCGGAAGAATCAACTTAGAAGGGAGCCTTAGTTGAAAGGCTCCATGTAAATGAAAATTTAATTATTATGAAACCACCTCAAAGAGTACACCGTCATTTCACCTGCCCTATTTTGCCAGTACCTCAGCCTGAGAAAGCTGGCAGAATGAAGAGGACTTGTTGGGGAATATGGTGTTCAGGCTTAGGGCCCTGCTTAGTGCAAGGCAGCATGTACACACAGTGAGCCTGCCAGCCAGACCTCCACACATCCTCAATCCAGTGCTGACCTTTCCTGTTGTCCCTCCCTCCTTGCCAGCAAAGGCCATGTGCTTTCAGCTTCTTAAAAACTGTTCCTGCTTCTGCCCACTTTCACAATACATGGGGGGAGGAGTAGACAAGGAAATGATATGGCTGCCAGATTTGCAGTTTAGAAGGCCCCTGGAAAGAGGGGTGCCTTGATTTCCCTTGCATTGCCAACAAACTGAAAAACCCCAAGTTTAAGCCTCCTCAACTTTCAGGCTTTAGCCCCCATTTTCCCTTTTTTTTTTTTTTTTTTTTTTTTAAGGAGGGCAAGCTACTCTTGCCCAGGATTTCCCTTCTTCTTTTAGCCTGGAAAAGAGGATCAGGGGTGACCTTATCACTCTCTAGAACTACCTGAAAGGAGATTGTAGCCATGTGGGGGTCAGCCTCTCCTCCACTGTCAGGCAACCAGCGACAGGACATCAGGACATAGTCTTAAACTGTGCCAGGCAAAGTTCAGGTTGGACATTAGGAGGTATTTCTTCACAGCAAAGGTGATACCTGGCAATGGGCTGCCCAGGGAGGTGGTGGAGCCACCATATCTGGAGATGTTTAAGGAATGAGTGGATGTGGCACTTTGTGTGGCACTAGCCATGGTCTAGTTGACAAGAGGTCTCTTCTAATCTGCTTTATTCTGTGATTCTCCTCACTCAGCTCTCCCAGGCCCTTGTTGCCTGAGGGAAGCATCATCAGCCTCTGCAGGGTGCAAGTACTGTGCTGGGTTTGGGCTGCCAGGGACCCCAGCAGGAGGGGCTGGTGGAAGGGCTGGTGGGAGCCCCGAGGGTGCTGCTCTGCCCGGTCCATCCGCATAGCACCCACACTGCCCACACCAGCTCCCCAGCTGGGGACGTGCCCCGCTCCCACCCCTGCCCAATACCATCCATCCATCCATCCATCCATCCATCCATCCATCCATCCATCCATCCATCCATCCATCCATCCATCCA
>VZRQ01018916.1:594638-660290 GCA_013397975.1 Machaerirhynchus nigripectus | reverse complement strand
CCGCGCCCCGCCGCCCCCGTCCCCGCCGTCGGTGCCATGAAGCGGGCGCACCCCGAGTACAGCTCGTCGGACAGCGAGGAGCTGGATGAGGCCGTCGAGGTGGAGAAGGAGAGCGCAGACGAGAATGGGTGAGCTCAGGCGGGGTGGGCGCCGTGGGGCTGCGCCGCGCCCCCTCCTCCCCTCCGCCCCGCGGAGCCCCGGCACCCCCGAAGCCCCCGCGGTGACCGGTGTCCCGCTGCTCCCCCGCAGGAACCTGAGCTCTGCCGCGGGCTCCATGTCTCCCTCCACCACCTCGCAGATCTTGGCCAGGAAGAGGCGCCGAGGGGTGAGTGCCCGCCGGCCGGCCGCGGCTCCCCGCAGCCCGGCACGGCTCCGCTGACCCCCGCTCTCTGCCCTAGATCATCGAGAAGCGCCGCCGCGACCGCATCAACAACAGCCTGTCCGAGCTGAGGAGGCTGGTGCCCAGCGCCTTTGAGAAGCAGGTAGCGCCCAGCGACCCTCCGCGCTGCCCCCCCGTCCCTTCCCGGCAGGGAGCGTCACCCTCGGTAACGTCTCTGCTTCAGCCTAAAACGTTTCGTGCCTTCCCTTCTCTCCTAGGGATCAGCCAAGCTGGAAAAAGCAGAGATTCTGCAGATGACTGTCGATCACCTGAAAATGCTGCATACGGCAGGAGGGAAAGGTAAAGTTTCGTGCGTGTCAGAGTCAGCAGCCGTGCAGGGAGGCTGCTGTGAGAGCAGTGCATTCCCGAGCACTGACAGTGCTTGCAGAAAGTGAACGGCAGCTCTCTTATCAGGAATTAGGGACTTTCTCTACTTGACAAGATTTGTGGCATCACTAGCACTGAAAGCTTTTGCGGTGCTAGCTCTGAGGAGAGAGTTGTTCTAGAGGAGAGTGACTGCAAGTCTCTAGCAGTGTCTCAGCACTGTGAAGTAAATCAGCTTTTGGCAGCTTGGGAAACGGTTATTACTGATGTCTAATGCTTGTTTCTCTAACTTTCTGAAAGTTCAGAACAGAACTAGGAAAAAGTACAGGATGAAAGAAGTGGTGAAAAGAATTAGCAAGAATGCTGAAAGGCTCTTTCAAGAAAAAAGTACTTTGCCTGCTTAAGTCTCCTCTGATAAGTTAGGACTTGTGTTTCTAACAAATTTCAGTGTGCTGTGGTTTTACTTGCACAAGGGAGACATGGAAAGAACAAAAATACTTTCCTCCAGTGTCAGCGAGCAATTCCAGTTTAAAAATGGCAGTCTGTGACTGGTCTTGGGACTTGCAGCATCACAGCACAGATATAAAAGAAAAGCTTGTTAAACAAAAAAGGGGAAAAAAAGGGAGCTTGGCAGCTAGTCTATGGTTGGGAATACTAACCACATCCAAGTGAAATATGCTTATAGGGGAGGGTGGAGTGGGGAGGCTACTTGTAGACAATGACTAGAAAACAACATCTTAAGACTTCATTCTCTGTTCTTTTCTCTTAGGTTATTTTGATGCCCATGCTTTGGCTATGGACTATCGGAGTCTAGGATTTCGAGAGTGCCTGGCTGAGGTTGCTCGATACCTGAGTATCATAGAGGGTCTGGACGCCTCTGATCCTCTGCGCGTTCGACTCGTGTCTCATCTCAACAACTACGCCTCTCAACGGGAAGCAGCGAGTAGTGCCCACACTGGCATTGGACACATTCCTTGGGGCAATGCCTTTGGACATCACCCTCACATACCTCACCCGTTGCTGCTGGCTCAAAATGGGCATGGTAATACCGGCACTACAGCATCTTCCACAGAACCACATCATCAGACCAGAATTGCTGCCCCACATGCTGAAACTTCCTCACTCAGAGTGCCCCCAAATGGCAGCGTTGGACCAGTGCTCCCTGTGGTCACGTCTACTACCAAACTGTCTCCTCCTCTCCTGTCCTCCATGGCATCTCTCTCTGCGTTCCCCTTCTCGTTTGGCTCCTTTCATCTGCTGTCCCCCAACGTGCTGAGCCCGTCCACACCAACGCAGTCAGCAACGCTCAGCAAACCGTACAGACCCTGGGGGACTGAGATTGGCGCCTTCTAAGAACTGACTCTAGCAAGGGTGGGAAAGCCTACAAACCTAGCTGAGCTGGGTTATGCCACCCTTAAAGTTGAAGTTCTTAGTAACTGGGACAAAGGTACAGCTTCACCTTAACTTTGTTTAAAAACTGTCTCATTGGATTTTTCTTTTTGTTTTCTACATTTTTGTATTAACAGGTTTTTTTTTTTTTAATAGTTGCTGAAGTTGTCCAAAAATAAAATTACAATAGTGGTTTGTTAACACTTGTGTTAGATCTCTGCTGAGCATTTAAGTCACTTTTGTAAACAGTTTGTTTCAAATGTTTCATTTTTCCTGAGTACATCAGACTGGCTTTTTATGAAGAGATACCACCTATTATTGTTAGCGATGGCCTAGTTTTGTTATTAATTTTTCCATGACCATTCTTCTCAGCATTTACAAGCCGTGTTTTTGTTAGTATTTTGACACTGAGATGTTCTATAAAGAATTACTCTTTTTGTAAACTATATTTGAGTCTTAAATTTCTGAGCAAAGCGTTGACAAATCAGATGGATCTGCTTGACCAGCTTTATCTAAGAGCCCAATTTCTCTTTCTTCTGAAGCTGTTTGGTATACTTGGCAATCTTATTCTATCCCCTAGTAGACATCTACTCACTTCTTGGAACCACTACACTATTTCTTACACCAAAAGGAGCAGTATGAGTGGGGAGGGTGCAAAAGTCAAATTGCACGCTGTATTGGTGGTGGGTTTAGTTGCTGGGGAAGTTATGGGAATTAAAGTTGTCACCTGCAGTGATCTCCCAGCCGGAGCTGGTTACATGCATCTTCATTTCATAGGGCCGGATCCTGCTTTGAGTTACAGTGGAGTAATTGTTCTGCTAGCCTGAATTCTTGGGTATCTGAGGTCAGACTCCTCTCTGTGACCTTCAAATTTTCAGCTGAAACGATGGATGCTGGTATTTAAATAGCCAATGGAATGATACAGTTGAGAACCTGTTCAGTGCACAGCCTTGTTGCTTAACAGATGCATCCGAACAAGGTGATTTTTCTATTTCGTTTTAGGTGCAGCTCAGTGCCCCTCCTCATTTTGTAAGGGTTCTGCTGTGTTCTTGTGTGCCTGAGAGTGTGTGCATGTACATATATTTTGCTTGATTTCATGAGAATCTTAATCTGAACAGGTTTATCAAGTGAGTTCCACTGGAAGGGGTTTGCCTGCTCTTGTATCTGTGTTGTGGCTAAATAAAGGAGAAAGAACAAAGTATTTTAAATGACATGCTTGTCTGATATATATCAGTGGAGAATTCTATGCCTATGGGTGGCACAGGAGATGTTGAACAATTGCTACTTAGTCCTGCTGTGGGCATTTGTATTTACTCTTTTCTCAGATATTGTGGCATATGTAGCTACGCTAGCTGAGCACGTGAAGAACCACAGTGCCTTGGAGTAACAGTCAGGGGAAGGAAAATGTAGGATTTCTTTTGCACATCACTTTTATGTGCCTGGCAGTGTGTGGGCAGGTAGTGAAGATACCAGGGTTTCTGCTAAAGAAGAGGTTAAAGCTGCACTGCACTTGAATATTCTTAGTTATTTGTATTGAAAGGGATCATCTTTACAAATATGAAGTCCTTTTCTGTATAACTCGTGACAATGTTATCTGTCCTATGGGTCTGGAATGAAGTTTTGTATGTTACAGAGAGGTTCCGATCACATTCAGTCCATTACTGCAGAATCTACTCCAGGTCTCTGACTGATCCTGTGTTTGTTACTGAGTGGTACCACCAGTGTCTAACACCTTTGCTTGAAGTAAAAACCTGACAGGGTTACAGGTAGATAGGTTTTCTCCTGATGCAGTCCATCCTACCTGCAAATCTCTGCCTGTAGAACTTCTGGAAGTACTTCACCTCTTTCCTGCACATTTGAATTTATAGTACACTTGTTTTGGTAAATGGCACATCCTTGTCTGGATTTAGCTCTGCCAGAATAGCAGAAAGAACTCGGCCCTGTGGGAGACGAGAGCTTTGTTTAAAGAGGGGCTCTCAGGCCAATTAAGGAGTGGCATTGATGAGAGACTTTCTCGGAAGAAGGATTGCTGTGCGGCTGGAAAGAGCGGGAGAGCATTCAAGTGCGTAACCTTGTTTTACCTTCCTTCTGAGGCTGTAGGAGTCCACTGCTAGAAATGAAATGCAAAACACTGTGGGAGCTAGAAATACATAGGTGTTATTAAGGAGAGATTATAGAGCATAGTATTTCATGTAGAAACCTGAAATAAGAGGCTGTAAAATTCCAAATCCAGTTTCCTTTCACAGTGTGTATTGTCTCCTGTTTAATTACGCTCTGCCCTGTCCCTAACAGGTTTTTATAGCAAATTAACAACTCCTACCTAGAAGATTGCTATAGTGCATGCAACTATTCTTTAGATCTTTTAATAAATGGCAATGCTTCTCAGCCTTTTAATGGTTATTTCATTGACATTCAAATGACTTTGCCTTCCTCTAAATAGCTGGCTCTTTTGTGTAGAAAGACCCCTATAATTATTTTTGTCCCACTGTCCTAACCTTGAATGGACTTCAGAAGCAGAGTGCAATAAAAGTTTCACTGCTGGTGTTTGTCTCTACATCCACCATCTTCTCTTTCTATTACCAGTGACAAAGGTACTAACGAAAAGTACTAATTTTATTCAACTTTTTCAGTAATTCTGTATTAGGGATTCAAAAATCTACTGATGGTTATCATAGAAAGAGATTAATGAATTATAGGAACTCATAAAAACTAGTAAATCAAATGGGAAAAGTATGGCCCAGAAGTTAAAACACCAGGGTTGTAAGTCCAGGGCTGCTGCTAACTCTGTAAATCTGTCTTGGCAATCACTTAATGTATATCTGTTTTGCCAGCAGGAAATAGGTATGGCAGTGCTTGGTCCTTTCCTCAAGAGACAGTGGTAGGTGGAAATTTTCTATATGAATGATAAATGCTGTTATTTCTCAAAAACTACAGTTCTGAGACCTTCTGCTATTTTTCTTTCCTACGGGATGCTAGGTTTCCAAAGACAAACTGAGGAAGGCAAAATAAGCTTGCTTCTCTAGGCAATAGATATCTCCGGAGCCCAAAACATTTACTTGTTTACCCTATTGCAAAAGAGCAATTCAGGGGCACAAGCTTAACCAAAGGGATGCTGGAAAAGAAAGGAAATGCATATGTGTCTTGATCCCATGATCCCCCCAGCCACCTTCAATTGCTTTGGATGAAATGTGTCCATCTGGAAATCCTCAGGCTAAAGCTTTGGGTAGGATGGGAGATGATGTGGTGCTTCATATAAGCGAATATTATCTTCCATTATTAAGGAAGCTGGATTTGAGTGCAGAATAAATTTTAAAGGCTGATAAATGCTGCACAAAACCAGATAAAAACCTCTGGAAATCCATCCTGTGCTTTGGCATAAAGGAATAGCTGATGGAAGTGACATTTTTCAGCTTTTGGAAAGAAGCTGTCAGTAGTTCTTAAGACACTTTCTGTTCAGCACTCCTGTCTTAACACTAGTAGCATGACAGAGTTTATTAGGATCACGCTGAAAACCCCATGAACCCTGCCTATTGCTCTCTTCACTCACACATCAGCATGTGAGTCCCCAGGTGACAGGAGCCTTCCTAGACTATTGCATAGTGGTGGGAAGTCTGCCAGGTTTTGTTTTTTTTTCCAAGCAGAAAATAAGCCCAAGTGAACACAGATAAACTGAAATCCTTCTTCCTGTTTTATATTGTGTGCATACTCACAAATGTTTATTGCCAGAAACTCCCAGTTTGGATTGCAACACACTCTACATGGAGCTGGAATTCTCTAGTGAGTAATGTAGAGGTCATGGGCTTTGTGCTGGAAGGCAACAAAAATTATGTACAAAGCCCTTTTCTGAGGCCTTACATGAAAGGATGCAGAGATGGATTGTGGTATTTGTGACTCAGTACACTAAGGCAAGAATATGTTCATGTGTTAACCAGCCTACCTGACCTCGTAGGGTCTGTGTGTGCTTTGCCTGTAACTGAATGACTCTATCTCCACTTGCCCAGCTTATAAATAAAAATTAGAACAGTCCCTTTCTTCTGGAGCCAGAAGATGTGGGCATTGAGTCATGCTTGCACTATAGTAGCGTGTCTGCAGTCATAAAAGTCGAAATGCCAATGCCTAGTAAGATACAGGTACTTGAAGGTGTCTTTTGGGAGTCTGAAGTGTTCCTTTGGTGAAGGCTTTTATTAAGGAAGTGCTTGGCTATTATATGTTGTTCTCTCTTGTTCCATCTAGTCCTGTGAAATTTTTTGTTTAGCAAATTCTGTTGATTATTCATGCAGCTTGAAGGAGTGGACCAAAATGCCTTGCTCTCACCTGTGCTGTGTGCAGTCTGCCCAAGCCTTCCCAGCACAGTTCATAGACAGATTCTCTTCCAGCTGTTTTTTTATTTTTTTCCTTAATAAATCATGTAATACAGCTGTATAATGCAGGAGGGTCTTATCTAAGTGCTCAGGACAGCTGAGCAGGGGGAGCATTCTGCCCTGCTTATAGACCCCCTAACCACATTACATTGTTTGGGCATTTTCAGAGTCTTTTACCAGGCTGCTCATTTCAGGTGAAGCCTTCTGGCCAGGAAGGGGGGAATAGGTGGAACCAGTTCTGCACACCTCCTGCTAGTTGGAACAGCCTCAGCACAGGGAGGACTTTGCAGACCACACTTTTCTCTCTGCACTGAAGAGACTTCTTGGAGCTTTCCAGGTGGCTTCTCCAAGGTAAGCTGTAAAGTCTGGGCACAGACATTAGTAACAGGTTAAACAGGTACGTGCATTTCTCTGTTTTGCTCTGCTTACACAGAAGAAAGGATGTTGGGAGTAGGAAAGTTGGTGAAGCAGCTCTGAGAGAAAATGGCAGGAGAAGGAAGGAAGGCTGATCTGTAGGATCACAGGAAAATTGAGGCTGTGAACAGATGAATGAAGAGATGCATTGTTTGCATTGCCTGCGGCAAAGATACGGAAATACCTGACATCAGATGAAAAAATAAGCTGCATGCCAGTATGTGGAGGATTCAGAGAGGGGAAGGTAGTACTCAGTAGTCATAATTTTTCTCAGTATGAGCAGCTTACAAGGAGTGAGGCACATTATTTAAAACCAGAAAGGTGCTGAAACAATGAATGTCAATGTCTTCATAGATTTTGATGGGTCATCCTACTGGCTAGGGAGAAACCAGGGCTAGATGGATTATCACTGACTGTAAGAATGCATCATAGCGTGGTTTACTGACTGAATTTGTACAATCTGGTCAAGTAAGTATGAGGAGGAAGGAATCAAAGCATGAGAGAGGGATTGACCCAAGCTGACAGAGAATTTGAGACATCAGAATAACTGATAAGAGCACCTAATGACACTGGCAGCCTCTTCCAGAAACCCCTCAGCCTTCATCAGGAGCTACCAGCTAGCTGCTAGTGGAGCTGTTTAGCTCTGGGGTTTTGGTATGGTGTTTCTCAGCATGGATTAGCCATCTATGTAGGTATGAGGTCTCCTTCACCATTACATGAGAAGGGCAGGTGCATGTTCTGACCAGTAGTGGAAAGTGAGTGAAGGTGGGTATGGAGCCTCCTTCTGAGTCAAGGGACATCTGGTAGAGAGAACACAGAACTTCTTTCATATTATTTATCGGCTGTAGATAGTGCTGATAATGACTGGGTCATCTTCCCATTGTCATCAAGCCTGCCTTTAAAAGCAGAGGCCATTTGAGAGGCTGGATTTCAATAGCAAAAGATGAAATGAGAAACATGGTTATTTGTTGCTGTTCAGAGATGGTTATGTGAAAGTTTGTGGGACTGGGTAGTGATTAAAAATGTAGCAAAGGGAACTGAAGTGTATGCTGTAGGAACTGTTTTACATGCTGCACAGCAGGTATATCTGTTTTTTACTTTGTCAGGAAAACACCAATGTGATTGAACAATGTTCCCTGTATAATGTAGATGCCTAACTGTCTGTAGATTGCCCCTTTGAATTTCTCTGGGATTCATTGCGTCTTCTGTTAGGAGGAAATTATCAACAACAAGAGGAAATCCTGTACTAGTACTGAATAGTCCTTATTTTAAAGGTACTTCCCTTCTTGTGGGAATTGTATATAATCAGAACAACACTCCATAAAACAGATGAATTATTTTAGAAGGAGACAGGTCAGCCTTTTATTTAAAAGGTCTGACGTTATTGTACATAAGAAAATCAATTGTTAGAGTGGATGACATTCTTCCACTAGCTGCCTGTGCTTCCCAAAGGTGGGGCAAAGTTTAAGGCATTGGTAACAGGAAGCCTGGGTTCCTTAGAGACTTTCATGTTTTCAGGAGCACGCAATGACAGAATGACTCCTTTTCTTCCCCAAAATAGCACCAGGAATAAGAATGATTAAACTTTACCCTGTTAAGAATTGGAATAGGTAAAGATGCGAATGGTGCACATACCTGTGGGCCAACACCAAATATCCACTAGGTTGGTGTGGGCAGGGGAAGGTGCATTAGTCAGCGTTGTGCTGTAAATGCTGTGCAAGCAGAAAGAGAAGCTCTTTTGAAGACAAACCTTTCCAAGAGGTTTCCAAAATCTGGCTCTTCGTTCTCCAGTTCAGATTACAGCACAGACCTTTCCCACCACATGAACCGGTGTGGGCTGAACAAGGGGCAGGTGCAGTTCCTGCATGAAGCCAGGGGCTGAACTACCACATGGCTACAAATATGTCCTGGGATTTGGGGCACCAAATCAACCAAGCACACTGAGAGGTGTGACTGCAGATGTAAAGCTAAATGGTTGTCATTCCCTCACCTGTTAAATCCATGTTGCAAAGGAGGCAGTTGAAATCCCTCGTACTCGCCTCAACCAGCCATGAAGCTGATAGAGCCCTGAATGAGTAAGATACTCCATGAAAGAAACTAAAGCAAAATATGTTATGGGGCTCTAGAAGTCTTTGGGTTGTTGCTGGCTTAGACAAAGTTTGTCTAATTTTTCTCTCGTCCCTGGGAGGTAAGAAGGCTCCCTGCTTCTTCATGGTGCTGACAGAGGTTTGTGGGACTCTTTACACAGCCCCCTCAGACCCGACCTCATCCAGCCAGGAAACAGACCGATGGCTTATTTTCTGCCCCTTCAGCACAGCAACATCCCAGGCTGAAAGCACAGCCTCAATGGCAGGGCTGGCTGAGAGCCACAGGGGCCCAGCACTGGGAATTCCCATGGTCTGCCCCCAGGGACAAAGCTGAAGGAGTGACACATCAGGTTTCTGGGTAGAAAAATCCCTGTGGTTTTTTTTTTGGGTTTTTTTTTTTTAACTGCATCAATATCCTCATCATGTGCTAGCCAGACAGTCTGACTTTATGCATTTTTTAAATAAAGAGGGACCAATAATGAAATTATTCTTTAGCTTTCATTTTGGCGGTATACTTTTTAATGGGAAAAAAAGGTTCAAAGTCCCCATCTTATTGCCAGGTCTTCTCCTAGGAAGTGCAGTCTTCTCTCCATACTATTTTCACTGCCTTTCATGAGATAGATACCCAGTCTGTACCAAACAGTTGCTGAGAAAGCTGTGATTCAAGCTTTATATAATGCAATACTTTTTATACCAGAGTCTATTGGGAAACAGCCTGTTCAACTCAGCTATCTGCATTGCATTAACTTTTATAACCTAAAACTCCCATCAGAAAGGAGATTTTTATGAGATTACATTTGACACATCCCCAAAAATGTTCCCTTAACAACTATGTCTGACTGACTGAAAAAGGCTAGGGAAGAATTTGCCAGGGGCTAGTGCCATCTCAGATTTAATTTTTGGCGACAGTGTCTGCTCCTCACTCATTTGCAGTGTTGCAACACTGCTGTTAATCCCGTGGGACAGGGAGAGATGATGAAGATAATTTTGTACACCGAACTTCTATGCAGCACCTAACCTGACTTTGCTGCAAGTTCGCAGATGCTGCAGAATGAAGCAGAGTCCAGGGGAGTGGGTAGGGCACCGGGGAAAAGTTGAGACCCCTTTTATGTTGAAGCCTGACTCTGAAGAGGAGGTTTTTATTAATAGGGTCCCTATCCATATCCCCAGGGATTTTCAGTCTCAACAGTACTCCATCTATCCCCAGAGTTAGGGGATATTTGCAGTGTACTGTGGAGGTGTAGCACTGTACTCCATGTAAGAAGCTGGGACTCAGAAAGTTGAGCTGCTTGGCAGAGGTGTTTCAAACTGGGTTGGGTTTTTTCTGCAGGACTTCTGCAGCAGTTCTGGATTCAAAGCACAGCTGCTCTTGATTTTCTGGAAGCCCCAGAGGGTCAATAGTTCTTCACATCAGCCTGAGTTACTTCCCATGTCAGAGTTTCAGCACAGGGAACATTTAGGAAGCCTTTTTCTAGTCTCCTACAGCACTTAAGCAAATGGAAGCAAAAAAAAAAAAAAGGAATCCAGTTCCCACTTTACCCTTAACTCTAAGACTGTATTTTCCACTCCAAAGTCTCCTAACACATTCAGCTATTTCAGCAACAACCCAAACCCTTCACTACACCCTGAAGAAAGGAAATCCAGCCAGTGTTTGGAATGAAACAGGTTTTGTAGGCAAAATTAATACTTCCCTTAGATGTATTTTTTTTGTGTTTGACTTCAAACCTCAACATGGTATTTCTAACACAGTCTTTTGTGTATAATGTACTAGGTCTTAAATAAATTATTTGAAGTCATGGCTTCACTTATGATATCTCAAATCATCATGTGTATGTTTTATCAGTAGGACTGAAGGTCTTGGATTTGCCACTCAGACCCCTTCAACAGGCAGGGATAAGTGGTTATCTTTTTGTGGACCAGATCTAGATACAAGTGGGTTTAAGGGGACAAAAGTACCCATTTGGGGGCTCTGTGTGATCATGGGGCATGCACAGCTGAAGGCTGTGTTGAGATGGCACAGACTGCTATTGTGGCACTGGTACGGACATGGTGAGGTATAAGTTGGGATCCCAGTGGAAAATCTGCAGTAATAAAAATGTCTAGGATGTGAAAACTGGCATTTAGAGTGCAGCTTTGGGAGGAGTTAAAGGCATGAAAGGAAACTTGTTGGGACTGTGGAAAGAGGTGAGGGTTAAGAAAAGGGGCCCATGTGTGAAAGCAGAGGATAGTCTCCTCAATCCTCCTTGCTTGCCAGAAACGTCGTGGCGGCTTCCAGCCCTGTGTGATGTATCAGTTGCTTGGACACAAGAGATAGCATTGCCATCAGATAAGGCTGAACCTTTATTCTGACTGAAGTTGCCTCTGTTCATGAAATGGCTGTAATTACCTGGATGAGAAGCTGACAATAAAACATCACTGCTTTTGCTCAAGGTGGCTGAGATCCTGAATTTCTGCAGACATAGCTGTGCTCCTACAGTCTTCCCTGGGCACAAGCAATACCATAGATTATTTTCCCCCTAACTAATTGCTTGCTTCCCTTCTGTTGCCTCTCTGTCAGTGTCTGATACCAGGAAGAGTGACAAACGTGTAGCACTAATAAACAAGTAGGTGCTTCAGCAAGGCATTTGTGCCTACACATGGCTCAGTTGCTTAAGTGGCCAATCTCTAACTTGGAGTGACGGCAGGGATGTATTCAAGGAATGAACAAGGAGCCTTTACAACCTTGGGCAAGTGGTCTTCGCGTGATGATGTCAGCAGAAAAAAAAAAGGGAATTAGGACTTGTTAGGACTTGTTTTGCAATCCTTTGTAAGGAAAGACTAAATCTCCTTAGAACGGGTTGGAAAACTCTTTTCTGGAGGACGTATGAAAATAGGTCAGTTGTGTCTCTTCTTAGGGAGTGTACAGAAAACACAGATTAGTGTCTCTGGAACAATTTTGGTTTATGCTCCGGCTTTCACAAGAGGAGGAAGGCTGTGAGGCAGCAGAGTGATTGCTGTATTCAGTGGCGTGGCCCATGGGAGCGGAGGAGCGCCGTTTGGGGCGGGGGTGTCGGCTGCACAATAGCAACGGGGCTGTTTGGGAAACGCTTTCATACCATTTTATGAGAGAGAGAAAATAGATGCCTATAGAAATAACTTTTACAACTCTGTTGATTTAAAAGAGAATGAGAGTGCAATGAGGGTGCTTTTGTCCCAGCAAAGAACTTTATAGTATGTATTGTGTCCTGATGTCTCTGGCTTTCTGCAGGTTGGGGTGCAATGGGCTGACTCTCCTGGGTTTTCCTTCTTCTCCTTCTGAGGCCAGCAACTGTGTCAGGGCTCAGTTCTAATGTTTATGGCATAAGGGAAATAAGATTTCTTTAAAAACCAAAACAAACCGAAAAAACTGTGCAGAGACTTGGTACCATGCATAATAATTAGGAGTTTCACCCTGCTGTCTTCAGGGGGGGTGAGATCACAGTTGCAGTCCGAGATTGTTGTTTCTTCCTGGAACTTGTGGGATAAAGTCTGACGTGGTCAAACTGGACAAATAATGATTTCAGTGCCACTGAATACTGAGATATCCCTTACAGTAAATAATCTAGTGTCAGAAAATAACTTTCTGTTCTGGAGCTGTGCTGGTACCTCTATGGAGCAAAAGCATTGCACTACTGCAAATGCCTATTCCAGATGACAGGTCATGGTTATGCTCTGGTGAAATAGTCACTATTCATGAGTTTGAATTAAGTGTTATTAAAAAATGAGAAAATAGTGAAATGCGTCGGGCACACTGAACTGTCAGAGTCCTGCAGACTCACAGACAAGCACACCTAAAAAATAACAGCAGGCTCCACTGAAAATCCTCCCTCTTGGCCCCTGAACTTCCTCCTATATTCTCGGAGATAACCCAGCCTGCACATCACATGCAAGGGATGACACAGAGTGACATTAACAACACACATGCCTTTATGGTGTCCAGATGAGCAGGGAAGGATCAGCGTTAGCAGTTTTTCTCCTAACAGATGTTTTTTTCTTGAAAAATTGTTGAAGAAGTGAGATAAAGTTCAAACCATGTACACTGCTAGTCCCAAAACCAAACCAGGTCACTTTGCCTTTTAAGAGGCAGTGATGCCTTGACAAGAGAGGAAACCTGATGGCAAAGCACAGTGGTGCTGGCCAGAGGGTTTGCATCTGTGATGCTTCTCATATCACTAAGCCACCAGAAAGAAACCCCAGGCTGCTGGGAGGGAATGTTTGCCATCTGCTTCCCTCTGTTGACTGAGTGATTGAAGTACACTAAACTTGGGTACACTGAAGGCAAACCTCACAGACAATAAAGTGGGGTGGAAAGGCAGACAATAGGGCAGATTCCTGGCATTCGTGAGCTGCTGGAACTTTGCTCACAATACTGCAATGGCTGAGGATTGGCCCACTTTGCTCTTAGTTTAAGCAGCCCCTTTTATATAAGACCATGCTCTCAAAATGAAAAGACATGCTTTATGTGCACACACTTTCAAAGGTGCATCACCCTTCTCATGTCTAAATAATAACACCCCCAACCTAAACCTTTCTTGTTTGACAGATCAAGCTGTCAGTCATTGCTGGCACTTGGCCTACAATCAGGGAGGAAACTGAAGCAGTTTTCTTTTTCTAATGCTGTTTTTAAAACAACAGCTTTGTATTAGTCACCACAGCTACCAAATGCGGGCAGCGGTTCAGGAGAGCTTTCCAAGAGTATTTCTGTCTGCCACTGAAATGTTGGTAAACTCACACTGGCTGTAGGACTCCGTTTCCAGTCCTTCATTGGGTGCTATGTAAATATAGTGTGCATTATAGAGAGATACTTTTATTAAACCCTAACAGCTCATTTACACTGGAGTCAAACTGCATAGTATCTATCATCCTGTCCTGCTGTGCCTCAACCACAGAGTATACATTTCCCTCATCTGGGAAGGGAGAAATGGCAGCAGTGACTCATGGTTGACACTTATGTCATTTGACATGAATACCATTTCCACTGGAGACTTGCAAGACCCTGGCTTGCAGTTTCTTTTGTTTTCTGACTACTTCTCTGGCATCCTCCTACGTGACATTGTGTTGGAAAACGCTAAAAAGGGATGCTCAGTGGGCATAAGATTCACACAATTGATTTTCTGCTGACAGAAGAGTGCTACTCGAAGGGGCTTCTGCTCTCCATAAAGCACCCCCCAAATTTGAACAGATTTATGTTTGCACTGTTTTCCTGAGACGCACTGCACGACAGCATGTCTGTGTTCAGAAACAAACTTCACCCGTGGCAAAGACACCTTCATGGGCTTGACACAATCCTCCTCCGGGTGTACAGGTAACTCTGAGGGCTCCCCTGAGCTGGTTGGAAGAACACTGCAAGCTCTGCATTATCTCCTGACAAGTAAGCTGAAGTGACAAATCACCTGCTGGACACTTTTTCTCAGCTCACCCTGTGCTGAAATGCTGCTGCCTAGGACAGAGCTTAGAAATACTGTGGAGCTCTTTAAGAGAGTAAATCACTTTAAGCTTTTTGGCAACAAGATGTGATCATCTGCCCATCTGCAAAATGTATTGGCTGGCCACCACCTGGTAGTTGTCAAAAATAGCCATGGGATCTCCTGAATGTGCCAAGGAATGCTGCTGCTCTTTCTTGGTGGCCTGTGATCAGAGGCACGAGCTGATACTTTGCTTGGCTCTGCTCAGCAGATAGATGTTTTAGGACTCTGGTTTTAGCTGTCATCACCAGGCATCATTTGTTGTTGTCTTTACTTCAGGCCTGCTCTGGTACATAACAGCTATGAGTGGATTTGCTCAAAGGTCAGCCATTTTTCAACACTAGGATGAACCAGATTCTTTCCTCATTTGGCTCTTACATGGTGCTTTGCTCACTTGGAGTATCCTGCCAGAATCTTAAATAACCCTAAATTATGTAGGATCACTGTTGAGCTCTCCTACTCCTAGCAGTTTCTTGTGGTTCCCTTAAATGTTCTGGGTGATGGAACACTGGGAGCATGTAGAGTTAAATCCAGTGAGCATAAATGTTCTATTATTTACATCTTTCTCCAAAAGGGCTTGATAAGAAACTCCTCTTTGGGGCGGGTGAAAATAGATAGAAGTAATCTTTGCAATTATCTTCACAGGTGCCTAACTACAACGTATACAACTTGTCCTTGACTTGATGTTTAGCATTTGACATGAAGGGAGAATTACATAGGATGCACAGGGCTGTGGCCTGCCTTCCTGCTTTAAGGATAGGTTGGTTTGTGCCTGGGCGTTATGGTAAAGCAGGAAAACTTCTCCATGCAGCTTTTTTTGCTGCCAACGTGAGCCCAGTGTTGCCTGCATCCATCACGTAAGAGCTTTCTCTTAACAGCTGCCACTGTTTAGGTTCTTGGTTGAAATGTAGAGCCTGCTACTGTTTTTATGCCTTGAACCAAGCCTTCTATTCTGATAGCTTCATCAATAGCACCACAAGGATTGATAAACTCATGAGAGCTTCTCCTGGCAAACAGGAAGGTAGGAAGAAGGTAGCTCACCCAGAAAGTTCATCCATGTGAGAGAATGGAGAGATGCAGTTCCTGAGCTGAGTCACACATAAAGTCACAGGTATTTAACCAGATCAGGTTTTTGGTTTTGGTTTTGGTTTTTTTGTTTTTGTTTTTGGTTTTTTTTTGCAGGCAGCCAAGGACAGTATTTCATTTGCTGATACTGCTTTTTTTCTTTCCTCTTTACAGTCAGGCACTGCTTGGATACATGTGATGAATGAAAGAGTGATTGCCACAACTCCAGATCTACAACAATGTACTTCCCATTTTAGACACAATTATGCTGTGGTATCTAGATAGAAAGAGAATATTGTCCGAAGGGCCATGGTATGTGCATTTTTTTATTCACCCAAGTGACTCTAAATGTTTCCTTTTTGCAGTGACTCACCTTTTCAACTATGGGATTTTGAATGACCTGTTTAGTGCCTGATTCAACATTAGCTGACACTGTGGAATGAAATTGTTTGTATTAGTGAGGAGATCACATCAGATCCTTTATTAGCCATGCAAAAATCAAATGAACAACCACACCTCTTAAGTGCTATTTTGTCTTTTTTTTTTAATGAAGTTTACAGTTAATTTTAAACTTTGTGGTTTTTAAAGTGTGATCACAATGCAAAAGCTTAAATTTATAAGTTAAAAGATTTTATTTTGAGTATGTACTTATTGTGGCTGTTATATCACCACTCATTTTTCTTTAGAATAATAAAAAACCGAGATATTGTTTCACCACCGAAAATTCATTCAATATTCTCTCAGAGATGAAAACATGAATGATCAAAACCAATTAAATGCTAAAGTAAACAAAAAATTTTGCAGCACTTACCAGTGGTGTCCAGTTAAAAAATTCCATGTATATGTTCAGAATGCCACAGTCATTTCAACTTAGCATAGCATAGAATAAAATAGAATAGACCAAGTTGGAAGGCACCTACAGTGGTCATTTCATCCTGATCACTCAGGGCTGACCAAAAGCTAAGGCATGTTTTTAAGGGCATTGTCCAAATGCTTCCTCTTCACTGACAAGCTGGGAGCATTGACCACCTCCCTGTGAATTCTGTTTCAAAGGCTGACCATCCTCTTGGTAAATAAACGCTTCCCAGTGCCCAGTCTAAGCCTCCCCTGTAACCCATTCTCTTTAAGAATCCATAAAAGCAGTCCTGGTTTAAGTAAATTAAGTAAATCAGATTGTGATTAATGGGAAATAAAGGGAAAGAAACTTATCCATAAGTAATTTTGCAGATCCACATCTGGTTTTGAGAGGCAAAGTTAATTCTTCACAAAGTAGAACATTTCTTCAGTTTGACAGGTACTGAATTCTGTGCAATTCCTTGTGTGTGACTTAAACAGGTTTCCGTAGGTCACTGTTTCAATAAGTGCATATGAATTGATGAGGTCCAAACACCAAAAATGATGTGTTACCTTGTTACTTGTTACTTTATTGCCTCTTTCATATCCCAAAGAATGACCTGCATTTGCCATGAAACACTTCTACTGGCATTTGTGTTACCTTAGGTCATGATGGACAAAATATATAAAATGGGGTAAGCTAATACATATTTTAGAAACTCTCTGCCTTCTCCTTTACTGTTTTTCTCTACCATGGCCTCTGAGACCTCTTTTGCCAGAAAATATTAAGCAGTTTGTAATAAGGGGGGAGTGTCCTTCCTGAAATACTCTACAGCCCTTGAGAAGTTCTTGGATTCCCATTCTCTCATTCTCATATGACTGCTGTGCCAAATGAAACCCAGTGCCATACACAGGTTCACTTAGAGGATGAGTACCTTGTAAGGGTACCCAGGGCAGTTGTCTGGGCATTTGGGCCATGAGAGAAGCCCACTTAACTAAGGTAGGTAGCATGTGAGTCATCTGAACTGTGAGTGAGAAGGTAAAATTAGAGAAGCTTTAATTTCTGCTTTGAGTCGCCTTGGATTTAATAACATTTGTAGGAACATTATCTGTGCTTCCAGCAACTTTCCAGAGGCCTTTTAAAATCCGTTACTGGTGGTCGAGTATTTGCAGTTGCCTGAGTGGAGGACATTTTCACCTGCACCATGTACCTATCTGGCTGGCTTTTGATAAGTATGTGAAAATAATTTATGATTCCATATGGAGTTGCTGATGCTTTGTAGACTGTATTACTTTAGGGGCATATCATAGCCAACACCTATGAAGAGATGTAGGTAATAATTTTTGCAGTAACAAGCTGACTGCTACTCTTCCTATTGAAAGTGCCACATTTGTAATGCCAAAGTGGATTCCTCATATTTAAATTTAATAAAAGTATCTGCAGTTACTGACAGGGTTACCTCCGTTGATGTGAGCAGCTACCTCATGCAATGCCATGACTACCACGAATATTCGTATTTTCACCCACATACCCGCTTGATTTTGTCTTCTTAAAGCCTCTTGCTTTATTTATGACCATCTCTAGGCTTTTTCTCAGAAATAGCCATCAGGATGGTAACATTCACGAGTCTTATCCAATTCTGAGAAAACTGTGAAGTTGTTCTGACACTTCTCTAGGCATTTTAATATCTCAAATGTATAGTCTTTCTTTAAGACCAGTTGCTGAATAAAACTGCATCTCTGTCTACTTGCAGCTATATTTTTAGCCAGTTCTTGTCTGGCCAAGTGTAATGGAGATAATTTTGTATTTAATTTCTCTTTGCTTTCTTTTAAGACTACTGTGAACATAGTGGTCATTTGGAGAATAATACTGTCTTCATAGTGATGCAAAGATGTTGCATCTTTTAATTCATATTATATTATAAACCTTTTACTCAGTGAGATAGTATGCATTGTGCAAAAGATTTTCTGTGCTTTCAGTCAACTATATCTTCTACTACAAGGCTAGTGAGAAGAAAATAAATCATTGTTAACACCAAAATAATGACTAAATCACTGAGCAGAATAAGGAGAAAGATCATTTTTTCCCATGTTACACAAACCAAGAAAGATTACATTTATGGGAATAGCCATGCCAGGATTCATTATCAAAGTATTTGTGTTTGATTTCCACTGCAGGGAGAGAAAGTGCAATACCCCTTTCCACAGAAATCAAGATGCTGCTGAGAAAATGGTGTGTTTCTGTTTTAATCATTCAGTTTTGCTTACACCCTAGACCTGCACATCATTCCAGGCTGGGCACAGGACTTTAGAGCTCCAAAATGCAGACAGAGTTCTTCAGGAAGCGGGAATACTTGGCTGAGTTCTTGCTTTTGTCCTGCCTTTAAGTCTGTTGGAAAATAGTCTGAAATGTGACAGAAAAAAAAGGAGACATACAGGCTACACCTATGTGTTCCACTCCCCTGGGAAAAAATTATCTTCAGTTCAGAAGCTTCTTTCCTTTCTTTCTTTGCCTGGAGGATCCATAGAAGACTGCAAGTAAAATGGTATCTGACTGCACAGTGGTCCCCATGTGCTATGGTACAGGAGAAAGGAGCAGTTCATTTCCAGTGCAGGGAATTTTTTCCTTTAAACTAAGAAAGTTCTAATTTCTCTCAGAAAGGAGAAAAATGGGGAGATGAAAAAGCAGTCCCTATATTTTATTGGTCCAAATAAAAAGAGGGGATTTTTTTTCCAGTATTAAAACATAGAAAATATTCAAGTTTTCCATAAAATCTGTGACAGGGCTCCACTCTTGCAGCAGCAAGCAGTAGCACCTCCGGGTGAGCTGTGCTAGCAGTGAGCTGGAGCCTGTGTAGCTGTGCTTCAGCAGCCAAGTGCTTGCTCCCAGCGTCCTGGGACTCCCAGCTTGGCTGGGGAAGATCCTGTTTTCAAGCTGGCTGAGCTCAGCCGGCTTTGGGCCCGAGCCAGGAGGGTAGGGCTGTTTGAAAACACCCTCGCACATGTGCTGCAAGGTGCCTTGGGCAATGCAAAGGACTCTCTGCGGCCAGGACCTCTCGCTGCATCTGGGAGCATCAAACATGTGGCGGCACGGAGCCAAATCGGTGCGAACAGCCCGTGCCCAGGAAACGATCCCAGCGTCCGACAGCAGGCTGCCTGGTAGGAACGTGGGACTCCCAGCCCTGCCTGGCATCTGCCAGGCACAACAGCAGCTCGCACTGGCCAAAAGAGAGCCTGGCAATCTGTAAACTCTGCATGTTCTTTAGCTGTGGAAGAAGATGTCCAGTTTTGCCTTCAGCTTCGATGTGGAGTGACTATACATTTTGGATAAGCATAAAAATAATGGGGAATAATGTGGAAGAATCTCTCTAATTTCAATATTGTAAATTCCAGCTTGATTTGCCGATGAGCTGTATCAAAGCTGTGGAGGTGCACGCTCTGGAGAACAGAGATGCCTGCGTGCCTTCAAAAACTCACCATGAAACCTTTCATAGGAAACAAATAATGTTTTTGAAACCAGTCCAAGCACCTGATTATTGTGTAAAACATGAGGGTAAAAATGCAATGAGAAATGCAGAAGTAGCATAATTTCTACAGTTAGCTCTAATATGGAGCCAACAGCTGGCCAGAGGACACGCAGATAATGCCCAGCGCTGATGACCTGCTGTGAGCTGGGGAGCACAGGGCACACACCCACGCAGTGGTGTTAGTGCTGGAAAGCACCTTGGATGGGTTCAGAGTGAATCCAGGATGCCCTGGGACCCTGCTGTCCTGGTTTTGGCTGGGATAGAATTAATTTTCTTCCTAGTAGCTGTTGCCATGCTGTGTTTTGGATTTAGGGTGAGAACAATGTTGATGATACACTGACGTTTTTCTAAGCAGTGCTTACTCCAAGCCAAGGACTTCTCAGCTTCTCACACCACACCACTTTGAGAAGGCTGGAGGGCACAAGGAGATGGGAGGGGACACAGCTGGATCAGCTGACCCCAACAGCCCAAAGGGATATTCCATACCTTATGACATCATGCTCAGTATATAAGCTTGGGAGCTGTCTGGNATTATTATTATTATTACCTTTCCATTTCTGTCCTGTAAAACTGTCAACCCATGAATTTTACCTTTTCCCCCCAGTTCTTTCCCCCATCCCACTGGTGGCGGGGGAGTGAGCCAGCAGCTGTGTTGTGTTCGGCTGCCTGCTGGATTAAACCATGACACCCGTGCGTGGATCGCCTTCCCACAGGGCCCCTCCTGAGACGCCAGCGATGGGGGGAACTCAGAGCAGAAGCGGCACCCCCCAGCTTCACCCTTGTTCTCCTCCAGCTTGGCTGCTGCCAGTTTGCTGCTGTCTCGCAGCGGCAGCCGTCAGCCTCCTCCTTCTCTGTATTTCCCAGAAGTCATCTTCCCCCAGAGCTCCGCCGCAGGCTGTGCGTGCACGGACAGGCTCTCAAGGCGATGAATCAGGCTGGGTGAGGCAGGCTCCCTCCAGCCCTGGGAGGGTGTCCTAGCAGCATGGCACAAGGCGACTGAGCTGGCCCTTCATGAGGAAATCCGAGGTCTGACAGAAACTGTTAATCTGAGCACAGACGGTGCTTTGCAAGCAAGCAGTTGTGCTGCCTACAAACTTATCCCTGGAGGCAGAAGGTGTGCACTTATCCAGTGCTGCTCCCAAGCTAATACCTGTGTCAGGACAACATGCAACCTATGCAACCTGTGCAACCAGTTCATGGAGAGCTGTTCACATGCCGCTGTGCCCCACCATTTATTCCATCGTTTGCAAACATCTCTGTGTAAAGCAGCAGTGCAGGAAGGGATGTTCCAGTTTCTTCTGCTGTGAGCACCACCCTTTTTCAGCCTGCTTGAAATCCATCTGAAGAGCAGTGATGTTTTCCTGCTTCCATCCAGCACTCAGGAGAGCTGGTTCAGACTTGCTAGGAGTAGGAATTAGCCTCTAAGCTCCAGACTAATGGAACAGGTAATATCAACCTGTTTATTCATATGGCTACCTTATCCTTTAGTTTCTTCTAAATGTCTGCCCAGTGCTGCATTTTTAAGGAAATGTAGCAAAAGCAGTGAATTTTGCCCAGGGAAAAAGTGTTATCTTTTATGTTTTATTTAAAACCAAATCCGTGTTTGAAGGTAAATATAGAACATCAGTCTCCACAAAGCAGGATTTCAGGATTCTGCAGAGCTTAAAATGCATTTCAAAATAAAATTTACCATCTGTAGCTGCCTGTTAAATAATAAGAGATTGCCATCTTCTGGTCAGAAGCAGTTGTACATGAGGATATTTGTCAACTTTTGTGACCATGTAGAAATTCTTATCTAAACGACTTCTTGGAAAACTGTCTTTTAAGAGTTAGTGTTTTAAAAATGTATTTTGATAGGGTGAACCCATTTTTCAAAGTTTGTTTAAAAATCCATTGCAACTATAATAGCTAAGAGAAATTTAAGTTGTAGCTTGGCTGTTTCCTTATATCACACTTGTCTGGGCTGTATTTGGGATGATGCCTTTCATGTCTCCATCTTCAGGAGTTGCCCAGGATCTTCCTTTTCTGTGACCAATTTCATCAAAGCCACACTCTTACAGCAGGGACACATTTTCCAGCAGCTACTTACTGCTGTCCAAAAGAAAGGGAGCATGGCATTATATTGTAGACTTGAAGCAGGCAAATGTTTCCCTAAGTAAATTATCAATTACATGCATTTCTATGGTCTTTGAATAGAAAAAGCAATCTCCATGAATTTCCCTGGAGGAAAACTAAAAGATCAGATGGCACCAGAGCTTCAGCATAGCACTGGAATTATGAATGGATGAAGCACAGAAATTTTACTGTACATTGGAGAACCCCCTAATCCATGGGGTAATCCAGACATATTCTGGTTTCTATTTCTCACAGAGATATGGATAACACACATACATATATATAATGTAGGCTGGATTTTAGGTTCCTGTGTCCTGTGCCCTAGTTCCAAGTGTGTGGGGTGGAGAAAGAGTTCAGTGTTTTTCAAGGGCAACAGCTTCAAGGGCGACCATGCTCTCTCCTTCGTTGGGAGATGAAAACTACTTTTCAAATGTGAGATTTGTTTCACAGTCTGTTTAGCTCCTGATCTGCTGATGGTTATTGATGTAACTTCTTTTGCCCCTCCCTGTACTTCAGACATTGCTTCTATCATGTTCTTGGTCTTTCTTCTGAGCTGGCTGCTTTGCACTATGTTGCTTTCTAGACATATTTGAAGTTTCATTAATGCAGAAATTATTATAGTCAGGAGTGCTTCTGATGGTGGTGTTACAATAAATGTAATTCTGGCTGCTCCATGTTCCACGCAAAAATACCAGTCCTTCTTTGGTCTTACAGCTATCTGTGGTCATGCCACTCCTGTTACAGTGGAGTTAAACCTGAAAATGTCCAGACTCAGGCTTCAGATCTCAAAGCCACCATCTACCTTATATAAAGACCCAGTGTAAACTGCGCAGCAGATGGAATGGATGTTCTTCAGAGGAGATCCTTGCAATCAGTCCCTGCTGTATTCAGAGCTGCTCCCCTTGTAAAGTCTGACCACTGCATGGCAGTATTGCACCAGCATCACTGCGGCACCAGCCTGAGGCACGGGGAAAGCTGGTTAAAATTATCCCATTATCACTCTGGTAATATCCCTTCTGCTGAGTGAACGTCTCCTCTTCCCACCGCTGGAATATGCTCGGAACAGGGCATGTGCTGCAAGATGGGTGTGGGGCCTGCCTCTTCCTGTGCAATCCTTTCTTCTCTTCATCAAAGCCTGATAGGAGGGTTTGATTTGACATGATGGGATCTGGCAACAGCTGGATGAGAAAGATGCTCATGCTGCCCTAATGTCTCTCTCCTTCTGGGAGATAAGAGAGAAGTATCCCTCTTCTCTGCACACTTCAGGTGTTGGGAGTGAAACTTCTCGCAGAACTCTGTGCTGTTCACAGATCCCACCCCTCTGGCAGGGCTGCTGGATGGCAGGCAGGCAGACAACTTCGTGTGTGTGCACAGTGCTGCTGTGCATCAGTCACATGTTTGGGGATTCTGGCGTGAGGGAACAGGCAGACATTGGTATTTGGCTATAGAAGGGTTAGGTTTTTCTTCCCGTCATTCAAAAAGAAAGCAACATAAACCTCTCCATGTGACAAGAAGCAGGATAACAAAGGGGAAAGAAAAGGCATTGTTTTCAAGTTCCAAACTGGTGGTGGATTTAAAACCCTACATCCAAGCCTCCTGACTTTGGAAATATTTGGGAGGTAGTAGTGGGGTTGGTCTCTTCTCCCAGGTAACAAGTGACAGTACAAGAGGAAATGGCCTAAAGTTGTGCCAAGGGAGGTTCAGATTGGACATTAAGGCGAAATTTTTCACAGAAAGGGTGATTCGATATTGGAATGGGCTACCTAGGGAGTCAGCATCCCTGGATGTGTTTAAGGAAAGACTGGACATGGATTTACTGCCGTGGTCTAATTTACATACATGTATTTGGTCATAGGTTGGACTTGATGGTCTTTTCCTACTTAAATGATTCAGTGATTCTGTGACTCTGTGATATTAGAAAATTTTTTTTCACCAACAGGGTTGTCAAGCACTGGAACAGGAGTGGCTGAGTTGCCATCCCTGGAGGTATTTAAAAGACATGTAGACGTGACACTTAGGGACACGGTTTAGTGGTGGAGTTGGCAGTGCCAGGTTAATGATGCCAGGACCCAATGATCTTAAAGGTCTCTTCCAACCTAAATGATTCTTGGATTCCATGACTTGGTTTGAGCATAAATTTTGTGGCTTCAGTAGGACCACGAGAAGTGCGGCAGGTTTGAGCCATTCCTGTTTGATTGCTCAGGCAGTCGCCTTGCGGCAACCTTGACACAACTGATGAGTTAACCAAGAGGAAATTGAACCCTACCCAGTCCTGGAGTGGCAGTCCTTGGACCTGGGGAGGTCACAGGCCAGAAGTCCCTCTCTAGATGTGCTGCACAGCTCTGCCCTGCTTCTGAGCCATCATATAACCCAGTGGGAGGAGGAAACATCTGTGTGGTGCAATGCCAGTGCTCCAGGCTCCCTCTCGTCCTGTGGGAGGTTTCAGGCAGCCTATGGAAAATGGTCTGCAGTTCAGCAGCAGCTGCTCACAGCTCATGGCATGGACTTGGGCATCTACAGTAAATCAAAGAAGAAGGCTAATTTTTTTGATCTAAAAGCCCTGAGCACTCTGCTTCCCATTGAATTAAAAAAGCCCTGTCTTACCAAAATGGTAATACTTTAAAAATCAGGTGTTTTATACTTATTTTTTATTACTTTTCAAGGAGATCCTTTGTCTGTAGCTCCACATGAAGAGACCCATGGCAACAATACACTTCTGCTGGCACAAGCAGGGAGGAGCTAGAAAAGCAGTACTAAAGCACAATATAAGGAAATGCAAGGGAACAGTAGCAGAAGGAAATGACCATGCTGCAGGTCTCCAGATATTTCTTTTTGCCATCAGAGATTAAATAGGCAGTGTATTTGCAAACAAGCTTTCAAGCATAGCTATACACTGATAAAATGAACTGTAGACCCTCCACTGTTCACAGAGCCAAGTGAGCAGGAGCAGAGCATGGTTTGTGACCTGGGGCAGCAGCACTCCCACTGTCTGGTCCTTCACTCTTTTCCCCAGTGCACCCTTGGTACCAGTTGAGAAGCATTTCCCAGGCAAAGCCCAGGTCTGTGATGGGGTGAGCATGTGCTGGAGACCATGTGGCAGGATGTCCCCCCTCTCTCATGACCGGGGCAGTTGGAAGAGATAACTCAGGCCAGACTAACAGCCCACCGAGGAGCCAGAGAGCTCAGCAGGAGATCACCTCCAGGCTCCTGAGGGTCTGAGACCAAGCCCTGAATACAAATCTTAGTCTGGAAAGCAAATGTGGGAAGAGAGGAAAGGAATATTCTTGACCAAAAGACTCAGTTACTATGTCTATAAAAGCCCACACAACTATCACAGAGGCAGAAGTCTCTTACACACTCTGTGGAATTGTGTGAGAAGATTTGTCCCTGGAGCCTTGGACCAACTCCAGGTTACTTTTTGGGAAATTGAGGGAAAGGACTTCGACATAATTGGATGGTAAGAAACACTGAATCCTAAGTTATACTATTTCTCAGATAGCTGTAATTTTAATGGTACCTTTAATTCCATGTGTAAATACTAGTATGCCTTTTCTTTTCTTTTTTTTTTTTTATCTTTTCCTGTGTAGTAGTAGTCTGTCTTAAGTCTTATGTCTGTTAGTTTTGTGTCTATAAATAAATAATTCATTTTATAATAGACCGAATCAGCCATTATTAAAGAACTTGCGAATGGTAGCGGATTTTTGGGTGCTGGCCACCTCAATAATGTGTCTGCTGCCAGAGGCCTGGGCAACAGACAGGAGCTGATTTAAACCCACATCATCCATTCATAACAGACCATCCCAGCAGGCACTTTGGGTGTGGACACCCCTATTTGCAGGGGAAGAGAGTTGAACCCCATGGAAGTGAGGCAGGCTGCCTCAGCAGAGATTTGTCCTTGGCTTGTTCTCTGAGCAACCATAGCCAGGAAGACAAACAGGGAAAGGGCTGGAAGTACTACCAGAATTTGTTAAGTCAATGGACAGGGAAAACTGTCAGTGGCTTGCTTTGGGGAATGAAAAGGGAATCCATAAGCCCTCAAACTAAGATCCTGGACCTTAAATTTAATCATAACAATGTCCTTTTTACTGGGGCTTAAAGCAATGTACAAACTTAGCAGGCTTGGCAACACTGAAGTTCATGTCTTCCAGACTCGGCGTCTGCTACCTGGCTTCTCTGCCAGGTTTACTTCTGGTATTTTCATGAGAAAGATAAGTAATTTAGGCAAGAAAACCCAGCTGCCATAGCAGGTTGGAGTACTCATTTCATTCTGTGTTATTGAGCTCACTGCACACAGATTCAAGCTCACAGCCTTTCTCCTGGTTCTGCTTTTGCTGCTTTTTGACTGAAGGCCATCTCTTGGCTCCGAAATAAAATAGTCTTCTAAAATAAAAACTGACTGTTACAGACCTGGAGCATAAGGTCCATCTCTCTGAAACAGCAAGTAAATGATGCCACTTTCAGGACTTTAAATCAGAAAACTAAGCCTAGAGTTAATACTTCATCACCTGTCCAGTTCAATACGGGGTCTGATTCAATTTTACATCTCAGCTCTTCAGCTCAGCAACCCAAGTGATTTTGTCCTTCAATAAATCCTGTAAATTAGTATTTTCTACCCTAAACCCCAGTGTGTTAACAGCCAGAATCTTGTTGTAGTTACTGATGTATGTACCCAGAGCTACACTGTTTACTTTTCTTTCCCCAATTCTTTTTTTTTTTCCCCAATATTGAGTCAGGATTAAGGACTGCATGTGCATGTGTATGTAGCTAGTTCCTTTTAATAAACTCAGTGCTAGAGGTTACATTTGCAGGCTCAGTTTATACAGTAATCTTTAAAAACAACCAGCCTAAGCACTGGAAAATGCATAGCAGGGGTTAGTCCCATCTTGGCAGAGAAATAGGCTTGGTTTATTAATAGGTCTTGTTTAAGTCTCATTTCCATGCTTTTATGACTACATTAGGTTTTCCCCTTACATGGGCACATGCCAGAGACGTAATGGAGTGAGAGAAGAAACAAGCCCTTTTTCAGTTCACAGAACCCCAATTCTTTATTAATCACAGCTTGCTCACAATGACATACAGGAAAATAGCACTAATGAAGAGTAGAATATGCAGGCAGCAACCTCCAGGGGGGTAGGGACAACTTCAAAACTGCAGCTATTTTGGGGATGATGTGTTGGGTTTGGTGATACTGTACTTGGCACAAGCACCCTGTCTAGTCATTCCTCCTGCTTCAGCCCTCTTAGTCCTAGATGTCTGTCACTAGGTAGGGTTGGCTAACACTGAAGAGTAAAGGTCATGATGAATGGAAGTCAGCAGTGTCATAAAAAAAAAGGTAACAACCGGCTCATGGGTTCCAGGTGAAATACTCGGTAGCCTCTTGAACTATTACGCATGTAATGTGGTAGCATCAGATAAGTATCATAGATCATGGCACCTACAGATAAAGCCACTTGATGCTATCTATAAGTTGCTCCATCAATAAATTTTCAAGTGGTGAATTAAGCTCACTTTACAATTAGCATTTGTATGGCTGTTTGGCATCATCCAGAATTTGTCACAGCTTGATGGTTACAATGTGCCTCTTAAATTTGTCTCAAACCGATCTTGCTTGATTTCATTCTGTTGCACAGCTGCTTTTGTTGCCTCTCACCTCAAAAAGCAGAAGCAACAAACACTCCACGTGGCGATTCAACCCCAATTACACAGCACGGTACAGAGTCCTGCAGCATAAATTGCATTTGAAAAACCATTTTAAGAGCCTTTTGTCTTGGGCAGCTGAATGTGAAGTCACAATACCTGTGATCTAGTCACTGTTTCAAGAAAGCTTATTGATGGCAAAGCAGTCTAGGTTATTAGGCAATGACTGGTCTCTAGCACCATAGAACTACTACTGACCTCATGGTGGGTTGGAATGAGAAGTCGCAGGGAATGGAATTAGACATGAGGTGCTTCAAATGAACAGACCCAGCAAATTCAACCGAGTGGAAATAGACAACATCAGAAGCCTGTTACAGGACATGTAAGATTATGAAATAACTTGCATAATGCAATAATTGTATTTTTTAACAAAAATGTAAGTATTTACAAAATAAGATCCAAGTTTTTTAAACATCAAGCAAATCATTCTGCAAAGAGACCGCATTCTTTTTGTTTTTATTCTTTTTTGTTGTTTGTTTCTTTTTTAAAGTTTTTTATTGAGTTCTTGATTTTTACTTTTTTTTAAACCACGTCATACATTTCCCATACTGATATCGCATGATCCATAATAATATAGGCAGGGGGAGTTTACTAATGGTGGGGATGGGTCACATCCACCATTGCTGTTTTCAGCCAGACAGTTCCACCTGGAGCTCCTTGTTTCTACGGACCTCTGCAGCATGCCTCTCCTGGAAAACATCAAGAAGGGAGAAATCAAACCTTTTTTTTCATTCCACCTGCCCAGGGAGGTTCATGCTGACAACCCATTTAGGTCATGCATTTGGTGCTTGTGCAAAACTTGTTTCACAGCACAACCATCTTTAAAGGGAGCAGCTCAGGAGAGGTGTCATCCGTAAGACCAGCCTGAGGCACATTTTGTGCTTACTTTCTTCTCCTGCTTTGGAGCTCAGACTTTTATCTGATATGGCCTTATAATCCTCAGCACCTCACAGAGTTTCATTTTAAAGGGCCACGTAGAGAGGTGCTGCTTGCAGCATAAACTGTGCCCCTTTAAATTCCTGGATATTAAACTAAATATAGGGAAGGATGGGTGGGGAATTAATTGCCTGCATGTTGTATGTTAGTTACTCTGTTATCTGTAGCATTTAGGAACCATAATAAAGATCCAAGAACTTAGTTTCAATGCGATAGGTCAATCTGAGTATCTCAAACATCTCCTCAGTCTGAACACCGAAGCTACCTGTCCTCTTGATTCTTTCTCTGGCTATGACGAAGAATACTGCCTATTGCACTCACTAAACCTGTAAATCAGTCCTTGAAAGGTCTGCAATACTGAATGCTAGGGACTTGTTTATAAGGGACTTGTTCCTTGCTATTCCTATTAACTGCAGTATACAGAAGTTATCTCTGATTGCAGCAGCTTCTAGACACCAATATCTTGGGACACCCACAGTTCTGAGTGACTTGGAAAGACCTGGAACCAGATATCTCACTTCTTTTTCTGTATATTAAGGATTCACTTTTGATGCTGGCAAATGATGTTTGTTTTTGAGGTTTTGGTGTTGGCAAAACTGTATTTTTAATGACAGGTCAATACAAATGTTTCCAAGTGAGTTACTGTCATCTTTCCTCAGAAGTCTTTCTTGGGTTTCATGCATATATGCCATCATATTTCTGTGGAACCAGGGTTTAACAGTCTGCTAAAATTAACCTAGGATAGAGACGTTCCAGCTGTCCTTCCCTCTTCCTTTTGGACCTCAAGGATAATTAATAGACTTTTCCCTTTGTTTACATAAGGCCTGGGGTATGTGCCTGCAAACTAAACTAATGCGAAAATGTCCTGTAATCTGGGTATAGTTCTTAAACTCAAGAATTATCCTGTTTGCGTAGTTACTTGTAACATCATCCTCTGGATTCTGCTGTTTCTTTCCTAGTCGCCAAGACTTTTGTCTCCATCAAGTATGTAGAGGTGTTTATGAAGATCTTGAAAACCTCTGAGAGCTATTTTCTTTAGCCAATTTACTAATATATTAGAAAGTCCATTATTGAGAGAAACAAGTGATCACTCATGCAGAACTACTTAATTTTTTTCTCTAACACTTCTAAATCTTTATTTGTATGTTTCTCTCCCTTGCGTGGAAGGTTTATTTTTTGGAGAAAGGCACACTTCGTTTTGCATGTGGGGTTTGTGATTCCCTGTTTCCTCTGGCTGTACCAAAGATCTCCAAAGGAAAATTTTCTCTCTTCCTAGCAAGACTTGTGGAAGGACAGACCTCTTTTGCTGTGTATGGTATTTTTTTCCCCTAATTTTTCATCTTTCTCCTCTGAGAAACCAAGAACTACAGACATTGGACAATTGTTTGATTTATCAGTGACTTTTCTTAGAAGCTGAAATCAAAACACAAGTGACCTTTCATTTGTTCACAGCACTTCTTAAAAGCTAGAAAACCAACCTTTCTCTAGAGACAGTCCAGCAAAGGGCCATGAGGATTAAGGAGCATCTCTCAGTCTCTGCTGTGAGGAAAGGCTGAGAGAGCTGGGACTGTTTGGAGGTGGCTCAGGGGGATCTTACAAATGTCTATAAATACCTGAATAAAGGAAACACAGAGCCAGTATCTTTTCAGTGGTACCCAGTGACATGGCCAGGGGCAATGGGCAAAAACTAAAACCCAGGAGGTTCCTTCTGAACATCAGGGAACACTTTTTCACTATGAGGTGACCAAGCACTGGCACAGGTTGCCCAGAGTGGAATTGGAGTCTTCATCCTTGGAGATATGAAAAAGCCACCTGGGCATGGTCCTGGGAAACTGGCTCTATGTGGCCCTGTTTGAGCCTGGGGTTGGACCAGATAATCTCCAGAGGGCCCTTCCAACCTCAAGCATCCCGTGATTGTGTGACTGTAGCACTTCAGTCTTTTTTCAATGTGAGTGGTGGTTTAGACAGGCATCAGTGGCTCTGACTTAAAAATTGCTCAAGTGTAGTAACTGAGATAAGGACTGTGCACAATATCTCTGCAAAATGTTGATTAGATTTTGCTCTCTAGTCTAAGGTGAGGAGTGATGGTGTGGTTACCTTCTCTTGGAGGCGTTCAATAAGAGCAGCTAAATTAGCTTCACGGTTTTCTTTGATCTGTTCCATTTTCAGTATCAGCTTTTCCTCTGCCATTTTGCTGAAGTTATTGTTCTCCTCCAAAGCTTTTTGCAGCACTTCTCGCTCATGTTCTCTCTTCTCTGCCAGATGTTTCAGCACCTGGGCCTCCTGGGACTGGAAACAGAGAGACATAGCTGAGATGAAGTGCTCTTGGAGCAAAGCATGTTGCCACGTTGCCATGCAGCACAGTATGTTGCTATAGGGCAACAGTTCCCTGAGTGTGGAAACTGTGTGAAGTTTGCTGCTTTTTTTTGGAAAGGTCACTTTGTGACTGAACCAGATTAGCCTCAATAACACGGGTTTAGAAGCACTGGCTAAATGTGGGGTACATGCCTGAGGCAAAAGCAGAGAAGTGTCCAAAGCACTTCTGTTAAGAAGAAATGCTGTTGTGTTACTGCCCTGGGTCATCTGGATTATTGCAGAGGTTGCTCAACCTCTGAGAGCTGCAGTCTTTTAGCTACAGGCCTTTTCTCTTTGCAGGTAGGGACCTGGGGTTGAAGAAATGTACAGAGTTAAAAGGGAGATTATTGATGCAGGACAGCTGCAATTTTCACCCAGGCTGAACTCTTCTTTAATGTTCTTGAATAGTTAATAACAGGCCTGGAAGTTTATTGACATGAAAGACAGGCAGCATCAATTCAGACGATGTTTTTTTCCCATTACACTTGTATGCAGATTAATCTTGCTGATTAGGAAGGGAAAAATGTATTTTATGGCATAGAAAATAACAAAAATGTTTTGTTAAAAGTTTGTATTCTGCAAGGAAGATGAAAACTGTGAGTAGGAATTAAATAGCTGCAGTCTATGCTCAGTATTGTGTTGAGCAAACTCACTGCTCAGAAGCATAAGCTTCGTTATTTATTTTAAACCAAATTGCTAACAGGAAACCACTAATCCTAGGAAAGAAGCCAATAAACTTTCAGCATTGGGACCATTCTCTAGGCAAGTCTAGCTGAAAAGAAAGGATAAACAATATTGAACACTTTTGGATAAAATAAATGAGAGGCAGCATGAGAAGAAACAGAAAAACAGAGAATGAAATAGGGCTCCAGGAGGCTAAGCTTGTATTTCAGTGCCGATCACAAGGCACTGTTGCCATTGTTATCCATAAAAATGAGTTAGTTTAAGGCCTAAATTAAGGGCTTTAACCATTAATTACAATTAGTGGTAATGAAACATTTTAAATTCTATCATGTGGCTTTAAATGGACTGAAAAAGGCTACAATCCTTTTATATGAGCAAGACCCAACTAGAGGAAAGCAAATATTTTAATGAAAGTAGGATATGCAAAAAGCCAAATGCACTGACGAGGCAAATTAAACAGATTCTAGAAAAGGCTGCAAAGGCCAGGCAGAACATCTTGCAGCAAGATGTTGGAGTAAAACACATCTGGCTTTGAAAGGCTCTAATGGCTTGCTTGAGATCATAAGAGAGAGCCACTTCCATCCATCCTGACCACTTAATGCATTTCACCTCTGGCCTGGCTGCAGGTACAGGCTCATTTCTCAAACTGATCTCTGGAGCACCTGCTGGTGGGAATGGGCTCCTGAAATGGCTGGTACCTCCCAGAGGCTCCTCCTGGCTCTTCCCTCCATCACAGCATATGCTGAACAGAGTAACAGAGCAAGCATTTTTCGTATCTTTGACTCTGTTGGGCCGGATGAAGGATGTTGCAAATGGGAACAAAACCCCTCAGACAGACGAAGCCAAAAGCAGAGGGAGTTTCACTGGCGAAGTATGGAAGGAGGATGAGCCAAAGACAAGAAGAGCTGGGCAAAGAAGGAATTTTGTAGAGCAATTAAAAAATCATAAAAGCCCCATAAATTTAATAAAAATATAAAACCTTTTAATAATCATATAAAAAAGTAGGTTATTTTGAAATAGAATATTTGATTTCAGATACTTAGCATTGAACAGTTCTTAACTGTAGGTTATTTCAAAAGGTTAAAAAGTTCTTTTAAAAGATTTGATGCAATGTATAACTGAAATAATTAAACACTTTCCTCTCACTTGTGGACCAAACTGAGTGGCCCAGTTTGACCAGTGCTTGTGAAGTTATTTGGCATTTTCTGTTTCATTTACTACTCAAAGGCAATCTCTCATCTACTTTTGGAAAAGTCATACTCATTAATATTTTGTTTGATGACATGAATTTTGTGAACCTTTTGCTTAAATGATCTAAAAATAGTGGATAATCTGAGAGCATATTTCTCTTCCTGTTGTGAGTTTGAAAAGGCACTATTAGACTAATTGTAATGTCCTTTCCCATGAAACATTTAAGAAGTGGCTTGTTAATTTGAAAGGCTAACGTTTCAATATGTTTAAATATTCATACATAATGTGTTATAAAATCGGACCTTCTCAGATTTGGAAAACAGACATTTTCAAGGACATAACCATGCACTAATATAAAGTAAGATTTGGACTATGCATAAAGAAGCATTTTCTAAAAGACCATTTGCTTTCAATGGAGATAGCAAAATGCCTTTGTGACTTTGGGGCACTTGCCCATTTTTCAGGATTTGTTTTCTTCAATACAAACCCTTTGCCTTCTGGAACTACTTTTTATCATAAATCCTGGAGAACACTGAAAAATTAAGAGTTTCAAATCAAAGTACACACATTTCTGGATGCTATGCTGGCAGATCGTACATTCAAAAGTAATATGTCCAGTAATTCATGATAATGAAGAAAATCCTTATACTCTAATTCAGTATTTACTGGATACAAATTGCATTGGCACCAGTAGGAGACTGCTTGAAAGCTGAACCAGGCCTCAGGAACTGACTATACACCCCTAATGCCATTTTCCTTTACAATATGTCTTTAATGGCATATTGTGAGGAATTTCGAGTGAGGAAAATCACCGGTACCCAGGACTGGTTCAAAACAAAGGAACCCCCCCTCCCTGCAACAAAACATCCACAGAGTAGAGTCTCATTTAGCCTGATTTCCTTCTCTAGTGGCTTTGTACCCCAGCTGTCAGTCTTGCCTGTTTCCCTGGTGTTCAGACCATTCTGAAATCCCCTTACGACAATTCTGGAAGGCGGCTGGTGTGTTTGTACTGGATTGTCAAATGATTTTCTGTTTCCAACCCATTTGGCAAAAGAACTTGGCCACCCTGTTTGTTCAAAGTCTACTACACATCCAGAAATGGGTAAATGAATGACCATGGATACCCGGGGGAGCTGGGATTAATAGACTCCCTTTGTTGCTTGTCTTGGCTTTTAAAAGGCTGTGTTTGGACTCACACAGTTCCACAGTGATGCCGGATTCCAACATACATAGGAAGTTTTTATTTCAAGTTTATTTTCAACCGAGTTTGAAGTGCTGGAAAGGGTATTTTCAAATCCTTGATAGTCTATGTTCTAAGATAGTTGTAAACCGCTTATGGTAAGTGTTTCTTATACTGCTGTGGTGAGAAAATGAGAAAAAAGGCTGTAAATGGGATGAAAGATAAAGAATAATAAGGAGAGAGAAATATGAAATGGCGGAGAAAACAAAAAGCAATATTCAAGGGGGAATATTCAGAAGACTTCTTAAATATAAAAAGGCATAACCAATGCAGCTCCAGCTGCAGCATCTGATGTTATATCATAGAATCTAAGAATCATAGACTGTCTTGGATTGAAAGGGACCCTAAATATCATTGAGTTCCTACCCCACTGCCATGGGCAGGGACACCTTCCACTATACCAGATTGTGCAAAGCCCCATCCACCCTGATCTTAGGCACTTTGAGGGATGGGGCACCCACAGCTCTGAGCAACCTGTGTCAGTGCCTCACCAACCATACACTGAAGAACTTTATCCTAGCACCTAATCTAAATCTCCCCTCTTTTAGTTTAAAACCATTCTTCCTTGTTCTATTACTACCTGCACTTG
Source organism: Machaerirhynchus nigripectus (assembly GCA_013397975.1). Classification (NCBI taxonomy): domain Eukaryota; kingdom Metazoa; phylum Chordata; class Aves; order Passeriformes; family Dicruridae; genus Machaerirhynchus; species Machaerirhynchus nigripectus. Next base: position 625,620 of record VZRQ01018916.1, on the reverse strand, counting down.
GAAAAAATCACTTCTCCTCCATTTTCTAAGCCCCCTTAAGGTACTGAAAGGCCACAAAATTATGTGGAGACACAAAAACGTTCATTTGTTAATATTAAAATATGGAGGAATAAAAATACTGGAGAACATTCCTGGTAGATACCTTTGCTCCTAGAAACACACTTCTGTGCTAAAAATGCAGGCAAACTCGTGTGATGTTCATGTCATATTTTTAAAGGATCATGTGCAGCTTCAGTCTTCAGAAATGAGTGGTTCAAAAGGAAATCCACATCCCTTACTTAGCTGTCCAGAGACAGATGCACACTACTAAACACTCACTTCATGAGCAAAATTAGTTACGGAAACTGGCTTTGAAGATACAGTGTTTAATTATTACTCACAGAAAGAAAATTCTCCTTATCTGAGTAAGAAGTGTTTTTTTTTTTCACATGTATCTCTCTTTAATTGACAGATACATCCAAATAATGAAGTGATTGATATAGAGATAAAAGCAATCCTTTATTACTCTTAAACAAGAAATGGGTTCAAACAACTGCTTTTAAGCTGGGAATTTCAGCTTGAATGCATTCAACCTCAGACACCAGAACCCTTAGTTACTAGGATGTCTGACTACCAGTCATGAGAGCTCCTCTTTTGCAACACATTTGTTCAGTGACTGGGGTATTTTTTACAGTGCAGTTGCTCAGAAGAAGCTGCAATAACGTTGGTATTCCTCAATGTACTTTGTATCTAGGAGATACTAATAATGGAGCAGATTGTGAAGACAGGAGGAAATGCTCCTACTGCAAAGCAGATGCTGAGGTGAATCCTAGGTATGGTGACTTGAAGTGCTGATGCTTTCAGGAGAAGGAACTGAGTCGTGCATTTTTCCACGTAAAAGCATGGCAATGGACTCAAATTAGACTTCTCTCAGAGATACCAATTTGGCAGGAGAGTCAGAGACATGTGAGCTGTAACTATGGGTGAAGTTCTGCTTCTAGTGAAGCTAGATGATGAAAAAAATTGCTGAAATTTAGATGAGGATCTCTTTTTAAAATTTATTTTTGTGCAGTCTGCCAAATGACCTTTGGGACATGGAGTAAAAAAAAAAAGAGCCCATCCATGTTGTGAGTCAAGAAAACTCACTTTCTCTTCCTCAACTGGCACAAAATTGCTGCTCTCATGGTTGTGACTCGTGGGGGTGGACAAGGTATGTTGGGGGGATGCAAGAAGTACCACCTGAGCCCTCTGCCTTCATGGTCTGCTGCAGTTTGAGGCCTGGCATTATAAAGGTAATGAAGATCAATGACAAATCATTTTGTATTTGTTCATTAGTGGCAGAGCCCATGGCAGACTGCGGCGACAACGTTTGCCAGCACTGGGATGTGTGTTCATGCTCCATGTGCTCTGAGACAGACCCTGGTGCCTACTGCCAAATCCTCTCCTAGCTGGTAACAGCCATCTTCCTACAGGCACACATTCCATATGCTAATGTTGTTTTGGGATGAGAAACTGCAAAGTTTCTTGCAGTTTTGGCTATCTTTTGTAAAACTTAAGAGTGAAGCACTGTGTATAGACGCACTATGGCGTAAATCAAAATGTGACAGAAACATCTGTTTCTGGTGCTGATTACACCTCTTACTGGGACCTTTACATGGAAAAATGCTTCATGCTGTATCCCTTCTCCACAGAAGCACAGCAGCAATAGAAAGGGAGATCAGTAGGTGGGCAAGACAGGAGACATAGGTCTCAGGTACTGCCTATCCTCACTCCTATCCTTCTCACCTTGAAATTTGGTGGAAAAGGGTAACAGAAATGAGATGGAAGAAGAAAGCTCTGCTTTTGACAGGGAAGGTGTGCCTCCCTTCTCTGCCCGTCACCTGGAGCAGCAGTTTTGTAGGTTCCATGCAATGTCCAGGAGCATTTGTCTCCCAGCTCTGCTGCCTTCCCTGCCTTGGCAAAGTTTCCCCCCAACAGCCTCCCGTACGGCGCAGTAAAGCATGGATGGCCAAAGCAGGAGTGGATTAAGAGTATCAAGAGCTGCCTGGGCAGGCTGTGGGGCTGGCTCGAAGGGGCAGGGAGTTGGATGCTGAAGCCCAATGCAGAGTGTGGTCCTGATGCTGGCACAGGTGCCCTGGGCTGGCTGCTGCCATGGGAAGCACAGCGAGCCCGGCCCAGACCAGGCTGCACGGCAGGCTGGTCTTGTGGCATTTCATTGCAATGGCATTGAAAACCCATGAAGCTCTAAGTCTATGTCCAACAGCATGAAAGTTAAAAAAATACTACTATTTTCCTGCATTCTTGTCACACTAAGCTCTAGAGATAAGGTTGATTCAATTTTGTCCCAATAGAAAGCCACTAAAAGAGTTTAATTACATACAGTTTCTCTCCTATAATCCAAAGTCTAGTAGAAATGCACATCCCTTTAGTGTTTCATTTTTATGCTTTTAAGTAAACTAAATATGGGCAATAAAAATATATAATTTGACAAATGCCCCTTGAAGTCTGCACACCACAAATAATAACAGCTGAACATTCAAGGCTACTGGGTAAACATTGATAAATGTTAAATATTCTGTAAGAAAAACTTCTGCTGCATACAATGTCACAGTGCTCTAATTTCTTAAGTGAGAAAGATAAAAAGATTTTTCTGATTATCCACCAAGGTAGAAAAATATAGCACCCATACGACAAAAAAATATAATGGGATAATAGTGACATGCTGTAAAGAGGATTCTATAAATGGAAAGGACAAATCTGTAACTAGCCCAAATGGGCTTTGCTGTGTAATGCAAAAAATAAAAAATGCTTCAGGTGAAACTCTCAGAGTATGAGGTCATGACTGTCAGGTGAGGTAGAGAAAAAGGAGGAGAAAAGGAAAGAGGAGTCCTGTAAAGGCTTACAATGAAATAAACAAGAATGATAAACTGGAAAAAGCATAAGCAGGAGACTGCTGAAGTGCATGTATTGCTCTAGATATTCTCATGAGTTTGAAAATTTATTAATGAGCACTGCTTCTAAAACAGAACAGAACCTAATTCCTAAGTGGTGTAAAATTCATTAGTGATTTTTTTTTTTCCCAAAAAGGCAATTCTCATCCATTAGTTATACTTGATTCTAATTAGAACTGTGCTGGGAGGACATGATCTAGAATGGCCATGCCTGACAGCTTTGTACATCAATTGAAAAGTATGATAGTAACAGCCATGCTGACTTTTAGGAAAAGTCTGCCTGGTTTGCCAAGCAGTAGAAACTGGAAGAGTATGCTTTCCAGTTAAGGAAACTCTAGATGAAGTTGGGCAAATCTCTCTAGCTTTCATCAGTCAGCAAGTTCTGTATTTTCTGAGTCACAAGTTCCATTCACATAATAATTTCATACAAGGTAGTGCTCTACCAATTTTCCATTATCTTTTTGAACTAAATAATATTTTAATAACCTCTAAACAGCCTGTGATAACAAATATACCTTGAAGATAAACAATACATGAAAAGATGATTCCTCTTTGAAATTGCTATCTGATGATTTCCTTGAGTGATTTGTCCCCTTTGGATTGTGTGAAATAGAATATAATTGTTCCTATTCATCTTCTTATTACCATTCATGACTTTGTAGACCTCTATCTTATCTTTCATCTGTTGTTTCTTTCCAAGCTGAAAAGTGGACTGTTTAATTTATGTTCTTATGGAAGGTTTTCTGTTCCTCTAATTGCTTTCCAGAGGGCAGAAATGAAGTCATTTCTGACAAGTTGAGATGTGAGAACACCAGGATTTTTAACAGTGATGTAAAGAAACATTTTGCTCTGTTCTTTGTTCCTTTCCCAGCAATTTCTGCTGCAATGCTAATGTGGAGGATCATGTCTATTAAAATAACTCACTTACATGTTCATTCAGAATGAATACAGTACCAAGGGGAAGAAATGGCAGGTGTCTGTACTGCTATCACTGATTACCAATCTATTGTATAATGAGTGTTTCTTTAGGAAGGAATGAACAGTAATGAAATCAATGGAATGAAACCTCTGAAACATTCAATTCGTATTTTCCACCAAGTGTATGCATAATATCAGGCTTTTTTAATGCTGCCATTTCATTCTGTGTCTGTATCTTTACTTGAGCATTTGTACTCAGCACAGAGGAACTTAACGGACTGAGTTTTTGGGGAATATCATAACTTGGGTGTGTGAGAGCTCATCCTTCTCAGCAGGTGCTAGTGCAAATGGAAATTCCTTTGATACAGTCATGTCCTCTTACTGAAATGAATACTCTGGCAGAAATATTTCTTTGAAGGAAGTGATAGTGCTAATGAGTGTGTACTAGAACCACAGAGTCTTCGTTAGCAAGCCAGCAAAAATGACAGAAGTAGCAACACTGCAGTTCTCATCTAGATGAATTGCTCAAATTAGTGAGGTCCAGAAGGGTCAGGTTTCACTGCAAATCCAACCTGAGTGCCAGGTTTTAAAGACCTGTCAGTAATCCAGATCTACTGACTTCAGCAGGCATTTATCAAAGCAAACACCAGTGTAATCATTCCCTTGGGAGTGACCCTCATCTGGTATGACCAGAGTGAAAGAGAATGGAGTTGTTTTTCCTGGATCTCATCCATGTGCTGTCCCTGAACTTCTGTATACATTTTTGAAGACATCTGGAAAAGTTCTGTTAACAGCACTTTTAGCAAGAAATCACATTGTTTAAAAGATAAATAAAAGGCTTGGAGACATACAAGCTTGTTTTATTTTCAGAAACCCTCTACCAGGGTGGCAGGTAGAAGGGGTTTCTAATGCCTATTTACCTGTGCAAGATGATTTGCCACAAAATAACATTGATCTCCAGGGTGAAGGACACAGAAAGTCCTAAGCTCCTAAAGCTTCTGTGGCTCTCCTTTGGTGTGTCAGCAAGAAGAAATATGAATTAACCAGGACAATATATTACCAATTTTGATTTTTCTGTGGTCACTGCAGCCAGTCATGACTTTCCTGAAATGGTGCAACACAGCAAGAATGCTGTGCCTATATAGGACACTGGTAATTTCCAGATTGGCAATTCAGGCTGGCTATGGTGAGTGTCTCATTGTCATACTCTGACTTATCTGATCTGGAGTTTATCTTTTTCTCTTTGGAAAATGAAAAAGGAAAAAGCAACCTGATTTAGCTCTGACTTAGAGAAAATGAAGACCTCTTCAACACATATGTCATGATGAAAGCCAAATAAACAGTTAAAAAGTACTTCCAGCAGCCTTTGTGCTGACCTTTGTGAAAAAGATGTAACAGCTCTTCCAAATGCTACGTGACAAACCTAGTGATTATGAAACAGAGCTTTACCATTATGGGTAGGATCATAAAGAGACTAGTCTGTGGAAAACCCTACAAGGCCGATTTCCATCACTACTGAAACTGCTAGAAATGCCTCTTAGTAGCTGTGCTGTGCTAACGCCTTCATTCAAGTGTGTGTGAATGATCCCAGACTCACTCTGTTCAGGGCTGCTGTTCCTTCTCTATTGCATACATAAGACATTTTAGCTGCCTCATGTGGACCCTGTGAATAATTCTCATGGACACTACGAGGAGTCAAGATCTGGTAGCCCAGAGAGCATCTGCTTGAATTGCAGATCTGTCTCTTAAACTCAGACACATGAATTGCACTGGTTTTGAGCAACTATTACGGATGCACCGAATGAACCACTTAGTTACATGCACACAGTAAGCAAGTGCATTTGAGCCCACTTGGCCCCTGTCTGAAGCTGTCTCTATTTTGTGATGCATACTTCCCCAGCACTGAAACCAGTGAGGCTTGTTTGCAAGGAAAATAAACTCATTCATTTCTATAAACACATTTATGATTTTTGTCCATGCAGGCTACCATGAGTCGCTGATGGCAATGGAAAACACATAAATGGACAGGAAACTTGACTGCTATTCTGTACACCAAATCATGTCTAATTACTAGCTTTTTTTTTTAAGGAAAGATACCTTTCTCCTCTCCTCTGCAGCCTCCAGCTTTTTCTGGATCTCCTCAAGAGAGAGTTCTTTCTTCTTTGGAGAAGCTAAAGTTCGTGGTGCTTCTGAGACAGGAGATGGCGGCTTTAGGATCAGTTCAAAGGCCTGGCCTGAGGCACGTTTGTTGATTTGTTTCACTTCCATGTCTGCACAATAAGGTGGGAAATTGTAAGTCCTTCAATACACCAGCAGTATTGAAGAGAGAAGCAGCATTGATATCAGAGTAGGATCAGAAGCACAGACAAATGATTTAGCATCTTTGCCTTGGGCATTTTAAATGCAATGGCATATAATTGGCTGAAAACCATTCTTGGGAGTACATTCTATTTTATCTGTAATAGCTTAATTATACCTTAATCTCATTAAGATAAAAATTTACAGCAGTTTTGGAAACTTATTGGGGTTCTGTGCCATTTCACACCCCCTGCAAGCAGTGCCCAAGCTGATTAATTTTTTAAGCATGCTTTCATCTTTTCTTCATTTTCTTGGGAATTATGCCAGTTATGAAAAGATGTAATTCTCAGATGAGGAGTAGGTGTCTCAGAATAGCTCAGTATGAGAGGGGTAATGTTAAAAGTTTAGTTAGTTGCTATTAGGAACAATATCACGCATCATAGGTACTGCACAATTCTTAGAAATCAACAGCCCAAACCAGCAATTAAATTGTTAAATCAGCAAAATATTCACCAAGTAACACTATGGACTAGGAAGTGAACTGAATTGTTTCCCAGCACTAGCACATTTTCTGACCTGCAGGATGATTTCCAGTAAACATCACTCACCATCATATTTATAGATGTTCATGTTGCGAGGTTCCGGGTAAAAACAGGAGCAGATCAGCGAGAGCATGGACAGCTCCTTCATCTTTTCCTTGTAAGCTGAAAGGAGAGATCTTGTTAGCATGCTTCACTTCCCCAGCTCCTCCCTAGTGAATCTCTAGCTGAGATGAGTGGCCGGGGACCAGAAAACCTACTCTATCACCCACCTGGGAGATTTCTCTAGAATACTTACTTTCAACTATTTCATCTCAACATTGAGGTTTTATCAGATCTTAAATGAGATTCTCAGAATTGCAGAGGTGGCTTCTGGTCCTCTACATGACCTCAGCCTTGGGCATAATGCAGGCAGTCCTCTCTGGTTTATAGAAAGTGAATCTGGCTACCAGGAAATGCATTTAGCATTGGAAGAGTGCCATAACTCCACTCTACCCTGGCAGGTGGAGAGACATGAAGCTCTTACAATTTCTCTGACGTATCCAAATGCGATTGAGAACAGCTATGAAAAGCTGACCGTATATTGCCATAGGCAGATGCTAAAGACATTACCTTACAAATGAAAATGTCATCCAGAAAACTAGAAATAAAACCAGAAATGAGGATACATTTATCAAATCTTTTGCATAATGTCCTTAATATGCTTAACTACCTGAAACAAAGCTTTTCCTTCCCCACTTACTGGCTTTCGCACTCAGGTCTAGTCTATATTAGCTGATGCAATTAATACCCTTGTAATTTACCTTTATGATGCTGACTTTGTAATGCATATAGGCCCCAGTCATGAACTGAGGAGGCACTGGTCTAAAAACGGTGATGCCAACACCTAATTGTTACGCAGCATTCTGTGTTCACCCTTCCTAATTGCTTGTAGGTAAGAAAACAGTCTTGTACTTGGTCACTTGGCAAGCCAATGACAGAGCCCAGACCAGAGCTGGCTCTCCTGGGTCCTGGGGCAATACCCTGCCCACTGCCCACACCCCGTAACACATGGATGTTACGGCAGGGAGCTTCAAAATTCATCTTGCACACACAAATCCCTGCTATTAACGATACCATATCTACAGAGGCAGGCACTCATTTGCTGCCAGCATGTGAAAACGTGGCTTAAAATATGTGTGACTGAAGTATTGTACTTAACGGATTAGACCAAATTAACCCTTGTTATTGCTAAAGCAAAATAAGATGGTCCTTTGATCTTCGAACTGTGGCTACATATGAAATTCTCAATCAGCCTTTCTCATGGATGCTCTTGTGGTTTTTGCTTTTCCTACTCAGAAAGAAACCTGAGACTAATGAGGGCTTGAGAGCTTTTCAGTGCTGCTCAGTATGGTGGTATTTGAATAATCCATGGTTCAAGAAGAAATTTCTAGCTGCCAGTAAAGGATTATTTAATTTAATTAAGCTTTGCCCAAGGGCCTCTAATCATGTACCTTGCATAACCCACCTAAAGGATATATAGCTTTTCAGAAACCATTGGTAAAACAGCATTTGAGGCTAAGAGTGTACTGAAGACTTTGCTTTCTGTGAACTTAGGCTGTCACGGAAGCTTGGTCTTGACAAGATTTTGGTTTGAAACTGAAGCTTCCCAAGAATAACTCAAAAATCTTCTGAAGAGAAAAATCATGTCCAACTGATGTCTGTTTCATTATGAATAGTGATAAACATAATGAACTGTTCGCTTAGACCTCCATCCAACAAGCACACAGGTGTGGTTTTCCAGATTTTCCTTTGAGGAGGGCTTGCCCAGTGAGCTGCCCATACCACTGGAATTGCCTCCTTCCCAGCAGCAAGGTTGAGGAGTGGGTGCACATCAAACCCTGGCAGGTGCTAAACATAGAGAAAATGGACACTGGGTCATGTGTTAAAGACATGGCCATTGATTATACAAGCAGAATCTTGTACAAGATCTGCTGAATCGCTGCTAAAATGTATACCTTGAAATATCTTTTTAGAAAAAAGCATACGAAGCAGCATCCTGGGAATCTCGCCTTTTGGGGCCTTTGTTAATATTTTTTATCTTTGCTTGACATTGAATATGTTCTGCTTCCTAACAGCATTTAAAATTATTTGAGAAAGGTGTTTGTTTTCCCAGCTTGCCATCTGCAAAGCACAGCAGGAGAAAGATAAGAACATGCTCAGCTCTCCTTCCTTCAGTGCAACAGCCGCACTGAAATCACGCTGGAAAAATCATTGTCTTAGTTCATTCTGGCCACTTGCAGAATCAGGATGACTTTCCATCCTTTACAAGAATTACATTTTCTTTCTTTTGCGGTATTGATTTAGCCTCTACTTGCCCTAGAGAGTCCTTCAGCCATAGCTGGAACTTGGCTTGAATACTCACAGAAGTTCTGGAGGCTTCTGCAGCTCTGGGAACCAAACAACCTGCCATAGTGGCAAATACTGGTTTTCCTGCTGCAGACTCAAGGGCTGAGGGTGTCAAAGGACCTGAGGAGGCACACACTTCCTCTGGTGTCCAGCATCAACATCGTGATGACAAGTCCCCCTTGATGAGGCTCAGCTCTCAGTAGAAGGAGCCCTGCTTTTTTCAGCTCTCCTTTCCTTAAAACTTTCCTTAAAATACATTTTAAATGCTGAAAGCAGTAATGTTAGCCCAGTTGGTGGTCTGATTAAAGTGGCTGGCCCATGTCACACAGGTCAGACAGGGAGGTAACTGTACTTTCCCAAATACCAAGGATTAGTGTTTTAGCCATGGGAGCCTGTTATCTCAAAAAGAAAGTTCTTTTGTTAAGAAAGCAGCACACATAGACCAGACAAACAAGAGCAGAGCATTTGTGCAATCTTCACAGGACCTCTTGTGTAACTGGAAATAGCCACAAAAATTACCTGCCTCATCGTGGAGCTTTTCAAAACCCTTGAAGACAAGCAGTGATTGCTACGAAGTTTATTTTCCAAATGTGTTTTCACTGGCTTGCTAATTATATCCCTCCTTGTGCAGTCATGTAGGCTACATATCATTCCATTAACTGTGCAAGTTAAATGAAGGAGAGCAAATGATGGTAATCATAATACTACAAAAGCTTTGATAGGGAAATTGCTAGGAAAGAACAATGTTGACAAAAGATGGCAACAGAATATTTTTAGTTATATGCAGCAAGATCTAAATGTTTATATGCATTAAGAACACTGATTTTTGCTAAAACCAGAAGAGAATTCAGTATTAGCATTTCTTGTAGTTTTGCTGTGAAATACTAGTATTCATAGGTCTTCTTAAATTTTGAAACTGTGATTATTCCACAACCTCATCTACTTTTTAAGAATAAACTCCTCATATTCAGAGTTGCAGAGAAAGCCTTAAAAATACTAACAAATGCCCCTAAATCTTTGACAGCTTCATAAAAGAATGAACTCAGATGGCATTGAGACTCAGGAATGCATGATTTTTTTTCTGAGCAAGTCCCAAGCGTACCTTAATATTATTGTTTTAAGCCAACCTCACCCTTTTCTCAAACTTCTGCCATTATTTTCAACAGCTGTATTTAGAAAATGTGAAACTACTCCCTCTGCTGGGTGAGCACCCGTGCTCTTCCTTTGTGGGCTCTACTTGCTGGTCCAGGTAAGATCTTCAGGGGCCTTTTAAGGGCTCCAGTTCTACCACTGAATGAGCAAAGAAGGGAAGGACAGCAGGTCTGGATCTCTGGAAGGAAACAATTCTAAGGATTTCATGCCCCAGTTGTATAAATTTGGGGATCTTTAGTCTAGTCTGGTCCCATGGTCTGAACAACCATTAAAGCCTGGGGCACAGTAGATACACTGCTAAAACACACCTTCCAGTTTCAATACCTATCAACTAAACCAGTTTGTGCTCCAAGATTGCTCTCATGTGTGAACCAAAGCGTGATCAGCTGGGGTGTTTTGATGATCCTCTTTTGATGAAAATGCTCTACTGGTCTCAAATAATAAGTTTATTCAGATACATCCTATATTCCTCTGCAGAAAAAGTAGTTCATTGCCAGTCCTGCAGCTCACTTGCCCAATGAATGAAGCTACTAAGGCAGAGTTCTATGGCTGCCATTAGAAGTCAGCAACCACTTATTTACTGCTGGGAGAAATAGGAGGGTTAAGGAAAGCACTGCTAAACCCTGCCTGTCTGTTCTCATCTGTTATCCAATAGCTATAAGGGATTTTTTACAGTTTACACTGTAAAATGAATATCTGTCCTGACTGACAGGCCATGGGCAATTTGGGTCACATTTTGTTCCTTGGCAAAGCACAGCTCAGACAGATTGCTGTGTCACAGCAGAGACCATTATTCATTAGCAAGGCTATTTTTAACACATGAAGGGAGAGAGAAAAGTATAAATGTTACTTATAATTAACATCTGATGAAAGCAAATGTACTGATTTGTTTTGCCTTACTGAATCCAGTCCGCATATAAGAAAGGTACTTTATACATATATTAATACATATATATATATTAATATGTATACATTACATATATTAATGCATAATGTTACTGTATTTTGACATTTCAAGTACTGCTTGACAACTAGGTCTTGAAGTTCTGCACACCTGGAAGGAAAAGGAAACTGGCACATTACCCATGGTCAGAATGTGCAACCCATAACACAGCTCAGCCCTGTGCTCCCTTGCCAGGAACCTATGTGACAGTTGCCTGAGGCTGAACTGAAGTCCTGGTTAGTTTTCTTCTCTGGAAGAGACTGAAACATTAATATGTAAGATTAAGCATGAAACGCAGGTAGAGAAGACCTACCACACCCATCCTTCATATGGATTTCTGATGGATGTTATTGACAACGTGGTTTGTTACAAATGCAATTTTGTTAACGCTCCCTCTGGGGTACTAGAGCTTTTGGTTTGTCAAGACAATGCTTTAAGTCATATAATTTTGTGAACACCAACAGCCACACTCTGTTGGCCAATAATTTTAATTTTTTTTTTTACTAATCCATTTCAGTAATGTGCTGCATCCTTTTCTGCCAAACAAGATGATGCTACATAATCCCAGCTGTGTTGTTTCCCCATAGCTGGTGAAGTACTTGAAGGAAGTTACACAATGGATGTTGCTAAAGTGGTGGGCTAGTACTGGGACAAGCACATGGGACTGGGAGAATTAAAACTCAAGATGGGGCACGAGTAATATGGATTCTAGGTATCATTTAGTTTTTGGCACATCTGAGATCTATCAGCCTGGGATTCACTTTAATTAATGCTGGCCATTATTTAAGACAGCTACTTTGTAGAAATCATGAAAGCTTGCTTTTTAGTCAAGGGAGAGATAAGCACTACCAGAGAACAATGGTCCCAATTCAGATGTCTGAAGTTAAATAAATTAGGTTGTCCTAGGACCAGCAAATCTATCTTCACTGTCAGGAAGCCTAAGGATGTTCATAGGCCTATGGAGTTACCAGTGATGGAGGGAATGAAAGCAAAAGCCCCTGCAGTAAATATATCTTATCCATCCCTTATGCTCAGCCATGAGTGACATCTCATTGTGGTGGTTCACATAGGTAGGGCTTATTTTGTTGCTCTCTGAATGCAAAACACTGCTCACCAGAGCGTTAGGTTACCTGAGTCCATCTCACAACCCAATGTATATATCTGCTTTTCAGTTTCCCCAGAAAAAAAAAAGTCGCTTTACAGCTTAGGGCCTCTTTTTAACGCCCTCCAGTGCTCACCTGCTTCACTGTAGGGAGAGGTGGCACAGGACTCCACCTCACCTGGGGCCATTCTTTGGTGGCCAAGTCTTTAAAATCTCACTCTTAATATACTGCAATGCAGCTTAAGAGAGAGATGAGAACAGAGTTTTGGTCATGTCCCCTGTCCCTGAATTTTCTGATATTTTTGTATCTAGGCAATAGAGTAAGCAGGTACTATGAAAAAGTAACAAGAAAAAGAAAACACAGGAAAAAGGGAGTGAATTGATGAGTTTCCTCTGTCAACCATGACTCTAGAATTTCCTACAATATGCCCAGAATATGAGAAAGGAAGAACTTGGAACAGCTCTAGTTTGCTTTTGTGGCAACCGGGAGTTTGAAAAATAGTTTTAGGCATTAATTTCTGTAACCCTCATGAATGTTCCTGGCAGAAGTATCAGCAATTTTATTCTCTCCAGCATGAGATCCTTTTATCAAGTCTTTAAAATGGTTTGGGATGGAATCAAGCATTCGTGTCATCTATAAAAGCACAGAGGGGCTGTGAAATCAGGGATTACTGTAGTATCAGTTCTTCAAAATACACAAAAAACCCAAGGCAAGCCAACAAGTCTGACCTTCAGCTTCTTATAAAGACTGTGTCAGATTGTTCCAATGAACCCTGTCCTCGAGTGCAAGGCCTTGCATACCACTTCCACAGCATGATTCAGGTGACAGCACAGATCTGGCTGGAAAACCCATCCCACGGAATACACAAGAAGCTGTTGGCTTACAGAAAGACTGTCCTGTCATGGTTTTCTTGAACCTATAGTGCAGAGAAATGCATGCAAACATGCAGATTGGAGAGTGGGACAAGTCTCACTAAAAACTGCCCCTAATTTTACAACCTAATCTATCACTGATCATGACTATGGTTTTCTGGACTACTTCAGGTACCATGTCTGTGGCTTTTACTTACTGTGTGTGGTTATTCACTTTATAATTTGTTCACTTTATAACGCCAGAATGTTAAGGTGTAAAGTTACTATTTTGTATTATTTCAATGTATGTAATTTTCACTGTTGAAAAAATGAGAGGACCCATTTACTGAACCTTGAATATTACAGTCATCTGTGACATGAGTTAATGGGACTTCTTTGTCGAGCAAATGCAAGCCCATTTCCAAAATGAGATTTTGATGTAAGGGGTTTTTTGAATTTGAAAAAACAACAACTTTGTCATGATTACTCAAAACAAACACTGATGCAGATGCTTTGTCATAGTCACATTGTGCTTTCTGTTCACTGAAAACACACACATTTCCTTCTAGTGTGGAAGGAATACAGCAGACATGTGCCTGTTCGGAGCCTGTTGGTGCACTTGGGGCCCCACAGCCTCACCACACTGCATGCTGATGGAAACACAGGAAGACAAGACAAGAAAGCCGTGGGCTCGCTCCTCCTTCTTCAGCTCTGCAGAAACTGGTCTGTAGCAGTGGCAGAGCCAGATGCTGCACTCTCTCCTGAGCCACCCCTTTGCAGAGCCCATGGATCGTGTTGGCATGAAGAAGCCCTTGGCAGTTAAGTTCCAAAAGTCCCAAGGACTGAGGGGAAGGCAAAGGAGCCAGTACTAATACAGAGGACTGTGGCCCTCTTGAAATTCATTTGTACTTAAGAGAACTTCAACCCAGGTGAAAACAAAAATTCCAGACATTTTTTTTTCCACAGTGGGAAAAAGACGACCTTCTTTAAGGCCTGCTTTGCCTTTACCAGGCACCCCTTCCCTGTATTTCCCTCTGTACCTCCACATCCCATCTGCCTTCCCCCAGTTTTCTTCCCATAGAGCTTTCTGTGCAGGAAAGGATGTAAGTTAATAAAACAGACTTTGAAAACAATGGGGAAGATGAAGAGTGGAGAATGAACTTATGGGCTACAGTAGTCCTAAGACAGCTTTATTTTCTGCTGGTTAACTGAACATAACTGTCTAATTTTTGGACAGTCAGAAGTTCAAACCCAGTTATTCAGATGATTGGGCAGGATACTGATGTTTCAGATGCTGAACTTACACCTACCTTCATAAGAGGCCATCAGAGACACAGATAGTTTCTGATTATCATGTAAGCATGGGAGTCATGCAAACATCAAAAGTTCTAAAATTTTTAAGGCAGCCCCAGCCAGGAACCATTCTGCTATCCGCTGTCTCCTGTACTCACTGAAAGCAAAAAAGACTGCGGAAATTCAGCTATGGGATGATTTGAACCGAAGTACTTTTCCTGAATGTGGACTGGATGGAAAAAAATGAATAGGCTTTCAGCAAGCACCAGGAGGAAAGCAGCAAGACCAGGAGGAAATAACCTTCCTTATTTGGCTTACCTTACTTGCTTGAGAACTGTTGTTGGTTTTGTTACATACCTGCACCTGGGGCAAACAGTTTCTTTCGACTGGCGTTGTAGCAAGCTTGGCTCTGTCATGTCTTACAGAAAAATCCGGTTTACTTTTAATTTAGGACTCCTGTTAGAGTAGTAGTAAGGATTCTTCATGTATCATTCTAGGTCTGATTCTATGACTAATTTTCCTGTTCTCAAGAAAAATCCCTATCCCCTGATCTATCACTTAAGAGTTTTATATGAATGATTTAAGAAACAAAACCTTGAGCTCTGGAGTTTTTGAATGGGTGGATTTGCCTCCCATGGTTTAGAGCTCGCGGTGTGTGATGTATTTCCTTTGTGCTGTACGCCTGAAGGGGTGTGACATACCCTTTCACCTGGACACAAAGCCATTGAAGTCTTACACACTTCTGAGACAGGTTAGATATAAAGTGGCTTAAAAAGCCAGATATTTCACTCCAAAGTTCCCATTAACATGGCTTTGAAGATCCCTCCTGGTAAGCACCACTAAACCAGGATCTCAATCTCCGTGCAGCAGTGTTTTCAGGAGTCCTGATGCACATGTCTGAAGGCCAGGGAAGCAGAAGGTGTTTTAGAGCCTCTCCTCACCGCAACCACCCCAGCTTTGCTGTATGTAGGTTATCTTGTTTCAGTATTTCTGGGACTACCAACTCTACTAGCCTTCCAGAACATCAGCCTAGTGGAGTTTGCTTCAGGACTTCCCTGCCACAGGACAACCCCAGACTGCTGATCCTTCTCTCACAAGTGGATGTGTAGTGCTCAGGAGCTCCCTGAGCCGAGCTGTTTCCTGGGTACAAAGCTGTGGTGTTGGCTTGGTTCTGGGGCCATGCTGGTGGCTGAAGCACCAGGGAAGTACTTGCAAAGGAGCTGGAACTTCTTCAGTGTCTTTCTAAGTGTGGGGAGGGGAGAACTGAGTTACAGATTGGAAGCTGCCAAGCCTGCAAGCAGCCCACTTTTCCTCAGCAGCATGCAGGCTTCAGCCACCACAGCAGCAGCGTGTCTGCAGCTTGGTGCTGAACTGAGCACTGGTGGGAAGTGAAATTCCAAGTCCTTGTGTGGAGCACTCCAATCTCCTCTGGTGCCTCAAGCCTAGAACCCAGCAGAACACCCAGGACCAGGCTATCGGGGTGGCTGCGACCTCCCAGTATGCTCTTAAGCATCTCGTCATCGCCTTGTGGGAGTATGCAGGGGCCCAGCTGAGATCTGTGCTACTTTCTGTAAAAATGTGTCAGATGCAAACACCCTATGCCAAAGAACTTACGGTGTGAGAAAGACAGGCAAGGGATGCTGGGGAGAAAATTACCCTGAGGTGGAAAAAAAAAGCCTCAGGTCACAGACTTGTTCTGTAGGAAAGCTCCTTGGGGAACAGAGCTCTCCTGAATTCTGTATAAGTGACACCTCTGTCGGCACAGGCCGGCTCTTTGTGAGTGCTGCAGGCAATACAGGTGCTGCCTGGTGAAACAGCTGCTTGAGGGAGGATGCAAATCAAATATGATGAAATAGAATGGCAATGGTTTAGTCATGCAGCCTGCTATGTATGATCAAACAGCATCTTCCTAAGGTATGAATCATGCTGTGGGTTCTGTTCCAGCACACTGGGTTACTAGAGCAGGGTGTGAGAGAGCTGGCTGCCAGTACTACTATGTATCTGAATCTTACCATCAGCCATGTGTGTTTGGAACACTGGCATTTATTCAGTTTTTCCTGGTGGTATCTTCAGAGCCTTCCACTGACCTAAATTTGCACCACCCTTATCTCTTAATGTAGGCTCAACAAACTCTTCCTGGTCGTGCATCACCTGGCCACGCGGCACCCACTGACACTCGACAGTGAGTGCCATTTTATTCCAAGCCATCTGGTTTTTATCATGCTTGGAGACTAATGACATAACCTTGCATATTGCCAGTCTTCGTGATGGAAATAGGAGTTCTGCTACTGTTTTTTTTTCACCTGGACACAGCAGATCCTTTCTGGACTTGTAGCTGATCTTACACGATGAAATCCATCCCCTCTTCTCCGTACTGAGATTGCAGTCAAATTGTTCATACTGAGCTTCTCCAGAAAGCAAATTTTAGCAGATCTACCCACATGTTTTGAAAGCAAGCCATTGATACAGCATCAAGGAAAACAATGGCCGAAAATGGTTCAGGAAAAGGAAGCAATTAAGAAAGAACAGGTAGGGAATCCAACTTGTTCTGTTTCCATCATTCAGCTGTTGTGGAGTACCTCAATCAAGGAAACAGAGATGGATTGCTACTGTGACAGCTTCCATTAACAGACAGGCTGGTTCTTGCCATTTTTCTGGCTCAGATATGCACGTGGTTTTAACAGAACTGTAAGTCTGATATAAAATATGACATTTTTATAACGTTTTTATATGTTATAAACACAACCTTCATTAACCTGTGCCATTCCAAAGTGTAGATACCTTTAATGTCTTTCAATATTTTCAAAATTGTGCTTTGAACTGATGAAGGCCAAAATATTATTTAGTTGTAACTTGAGGCTCAGAACAATAAGGAAAATAAATTGCAAGGTGTCTTTTTTTCTTCTTATTTTCTCTAGACAAAAAGAAAAAAAAAGAAGCAGGGCAATCAGCTAAGTAGAAATTTGTGTTTTTATGATATGGTATAAATGCAATTATGATTTCTTGTAGGGTTGGACTCTCAATCTTTGCATTCCAGTAATTAAATGCATTCCTTGCTTGTTGAGTCATTGCACTGAGTGCAAAACCTATTGCAATTATTTTCACACCATAAATATCAGAAGAATCCATTTAAGAGAAAATATGCTGCTGTGAAGGCTGTAGATAGTATCTTTTAAAACTAATCATTTCATACAGACTAGAAAACCCCATAGACCCCATTTTATAGGGTCTGAAAATCAAACACATAGAATCATTCATTAGTTACTTTATATATATGTCTATACTTTAAAAAGTATATGTGTGTATATATAGGTATATAAAGCTTTATTTGTCTAAGTTTATTCATTGATTCTGAGCAGTTCCCATGTATTTAATGTACTTAACCCAAAGCCAAATATGTGTAACTGCATCTTTATGCTGCACAATCACTCTTACTGGCTGCCATGACTACCGACTAAATGTCAAAATGCAAAAGACAATGAAAGGAGACAGTCTGGAAAATCCAATTTTCTTCTGGGTTTTGAATGGAATTTTAATTTTGTGGAACACTTTAAAATAAGAA
The DNA here is from genome assembly GCA_013397975.1 of Machaerirhynchus nigripectus. NCBI lineage: Eukaryota > Metazoa > Chordata > Aves > Passeriformes > Dicruridae > Machaerirhynchus > Machaerirhynchus nigripectus. The sequence continues at coordinate 607,643 of VZRQ01018916.1, read as the reverse complement.
TGTCTCATCAGTTTGAATAAAGGCATTTTCTTTATTTAAAGTTTGCTTTCTGTATGCAATTGCAAATGACATTTATGTGGCTTACTTACACAGGAAGAATTCCTATCCTTGCAATAATACAATGGGACACACATTATAATACTGTTAATTTAAAATAGTATTTTAAATTTAAATTCCAGAACAAAACAAGCTCCTAATAAATAACTTCTGAGTATCCATATAAAACTGTTTGATACTGGAGTTTGCCTGTCGACATAATTCATAATTGTGGAAGATTTTTCTTTAAACCCAAGGAGGTGTGATAATGGAAATGGTGTTACTCTGATGCTTTATGTTTAATGGCTAAATTCCCATTTTTCATAGCAAAGACTATAGAGATGTAAATGTTTTTATACAATTTAAGTCTACTCAGTGGGGTATATGTGGGATCAAGGGGCTGTATTTAATTATGAGATATTACAAAGGACTGAATTTCTGGGTTTAGAGAAATGTAATCCCTAATTTAAGATAGTCTCCCTATGTAGGAAGCCTATAAAAGGCATGTGTATCTTTGGAGAAATCCTTTGATTCAAAAATAATGTGTTCAGGTTCTGAAGGACTTTGAAAGCACTGCACAGAGTAAGAAAAACTGACAGCGACTCCCTCATCAACCATGTTGATACAAAGCAGATTCTGTAAAACTCATCTTTTCACTTGGTGTTATCTGCTAACAAGTGGGCAGCAGAATGACTAGAAGAAGTATCTTTTGGCTGGTCACCAAATATAGAAACTGGGGCTACTGTGAAAATCTATTTTTACAGCATTGAAAGACATAGGGTAATTTTCTGTTAGTCTTCTCCACAGTCCAAAAAAAGTACAAATGCCCGAGTGAGTTTTCGGATGATGGGTTCCTAAACCCATAACTGTCAATGCTGAAGGATGAAGTGTAAGAACCAAAATAGGAATGGATACTGGAGAAGTGACTTTTTTAAAAAATAAATTTGCAGAAATAAATTCAGCATGTGTAGGTTGGCTCCAAAAGTCTCACAAGGAAGAGTCTGGGTTGGTTTTTTTTGCTATTTCTTCAATCTTCCTTTTAAATGGTCCAGGTTTGGAAGACAGAGAAAGGAAGCAGAGGTGAGCATGAATCAGCAGGAGGGGTTGGGTTCACCATTGACTGAAGGTGTTTGGTGCTGTGGAGCTGCACCTGAGGTAATACATCCAGTCTTGGGTCCCCTGAGGTAATACATCCAGTCTTGGGTCCCCCAATTTAAGAGGGACATGGAGAAACACGTGAAGGTCCAGTGGAGGGCTACCAGGAAGGTGAGGGATTATTGGGCAAAGAGGTGGCTTAAGGGACAATATATTGGGTACTCAAGATTAATGAAATTACGGAATCAAACCCTTCCAGATGACACACATCTGTCACTCTGTGGCTTTCAGATCTATGTGATCTTTACCTAAACAACCTATGCAGTTCTTATTATTAATTACCAGATTTATACTTCTACTATTGTATACTGCTATGACTTTATGCTATATGCAAGCATTTCATTGCCCCCATAATGAAAATAATGATACCTCTCAACAGCATATTGCTAAAATCTATCATGGTTGGGCATAGATTATAAATATTATTGAGTACGCTAACCAGAAGATGGATAAAATTAACAAGAAAAAAAAAGGAAGATAAAGAATGACAGCCTCTTCTTGGAAACCATGCTGATGGTGCAAAGAAATTAGTATATTATTCAGAACTGATTGACTGAGAGGGAACATTTGCTGGTGGGATAATTTTATTACAATTGATGCTACAATAAAACTAGAACAAGAGCCACGGATCGCAGTGAAGTGACCTATGTTTTAAGTAGCTTTGCTCAGATTTGCATAATAGAAGCACTTTGATTTTTGAAGATGTAAAATTAATGCATAAATGTCTATGCTACAACAATTTATATGGACTTTCGGGAATGTGACTGCTCCGAATTAATTCTTTCATGACCCACCTCTCTTTTTCATCCTTCTCTTCTCCTTTCCTCTTTTTTACTGTTTTTCAATTTAATGGTATTTTTCCTATCCCAAAATATTACTGAAAATGTCTAGAGTACATTTGCTCTGTCAGTCTCTCTCTCTCTCTGCAGCTGTCTCTGTTTCTCTATTTTTTCTGCAATACTGACCTCCACTCAGAAGAAAATCTTGATGAATTCAGAGACACTGCTCTGCTACTAAATTAACCACACGAGGAGCTGATCCCTGCAGAGATGCTTCACTGATTGTTGGTGTAAGGGTGTAAGGTGTAAGGTGTCTCATTTAGAATAAAAAAAAATTACCTTGCAATAGCAAGATTTTCAGGGCACTGTGCACTAGCATCAACAATCTGTCATTAATGGCAAATCAGAACTTCTTTGTTGTTCAACCTGTCCTTTATAACAGACTCATGAAACTTTCAAAACTGGATTGTCCATCGAACTTTTAATGTATTCTAAAAGTAGCAGCAGTTAGATATATCCAAATGTCAATTTGTAACAGCCTATTCTGTCTCTTTCATTATATGATCTCTAAGTTCTTTTTCCTGCATAAAAAATAGTTCCTTTTTTTCTGAATAATTAAATTCGCCTTTTTTTTAAAGTGTAGCTGGCTCTTACATGATTTTTTTAAAAATAATAAAGGAGATATTTCCTCCTGAGTTGATGCTTTGAGAGATTTAAAGTGGGAAAAATAGGTTCATCAGATGTAAATGAGCATGAGTCTACTACACCCACAGATTTCCAGTGGTTTAGGATCTAATTCTGGCAAGATAGGTGTTCCTGGCCTTTGCACATCTTGGCAACTTAAATGTGCAAACACAGTCAGCCATTGTTATTTTCCATCTTGTGCCACTTTGTTTCTTCCACTGCATTAGAAAATGTGTCCTTCCACTGAACATCACATTGTTAAACTGCACTTTGTTCTACAGTTTTCTTGGCTGGAAGGCTGCCCCTTGCTGAATTTTAGAGAAGCTTTTAGCTAAAAACATTTCACTATTTCTGTGAAGATGACTAGGAAAAAAAAACATGCATGTGGTAAACTAAACAAGTGGTTATTGCACTTGTTTGAAAGATTCTAGCGCTTTGTGCCAGGGAATCATTCTTCATTTGAAAAAGCTGTCCAGGCCTGGCCATGGAATAAGTCAGTGAAGTATTGGATTTCAACCTTCAGCCGCGTCTGAGAGATACAAATCCAAGCTTTACAGCCAGTTTCTGTCAAGCCACTTTGTGCTGGATTCTGATTCCATGTGGGCTGAGAGTGATGCTGTGGACCAGAGGAGCACTGGAAATCAGGAAAAAAAAAGAGGAAACAACTATCCTGTGGCCTCAATTCCTCACCTTCTGGCCTCACAGAAGTGTGAAGGACTCAAGGAATGAAGTAGTTGTGTGAAGAGATGAGAGCTAAATCTGCATCATGGAAGTAATTGCCAAGAGCAGACAAATTAAAAAAAAAATAAAGAAGGAAAACCAAGCAGGTAAAGTCAGTCAGGGAATAGGAAGATTGAAACTGGATCAAGAATGAGGGTAGCACTTGACTGGCTGGATAATGAAACTAGGTTGAGAAAATCAGGGAAAGGGTACCAAGGAAATGGATGAGACTAGAAAACAGGATGTGGTGGAGATGGCGTAGATGGGAAATTGATTAGGATAGTAGATTGCTCACAAGAACATTGAGAGTCATCTCAAATAGAAATCTTCCTACCTGCTATCTCAGACTTTCCTCTACATGTAAATGACATTAAAAGTCTATAAAAACAGTAGAGTCACAGTTCAGGGACAGACTGGGGTCCATCTGATACAATATTCTGTTTCCACAATACTTTTTCCTAATTTTGTTTCCATCTTGGAAATTCTATTTGTATAACTACATAGAAATGTACTAAATATAATTTTGCAACCTTCATATTGTAGATTACCTGTTTGCTTATCTAAATGCCTTGATTTTGCTGCATGGGTTCAGTATTTGTTCTCATTGCAATTTTTTAACCTTGACAGCCCTGTTCGCATCTTTGTGCAGAAACCAGGATGCCAGCAGAGCATAAAACCTCTTTGACAGCACTGGCAAACGATGCAAACTCGTAATTACAATTTTGCAGAGGACTTGAAAGTACCTCTGTCACGTTTAATCCTGTTTTTCAGACCCCTCACAACAAGAAGGTGAAATACTTTACATTGTTAATGAAATGCAGTATGGTTCTCTAAGAAAGCTATTTCCCTTCTTAATGTTTCACTGCAAAAAAAGTGAATGTACTTCAAAACAGAGCAACTTGAATCATCAATGCAATTTAAGATTAATATCTTACTGTTACTTTTCTTAAGAAGCCATCATTGATATTTTACTCAGAAAATGATGATATTTAGACTTAGAATATCATTTCCCAACAACAAGTTATTTGCCTTGAGAACATTATTGTTGACAATATTAACTAATATTAAACATTTAGGTTTTAAAATCAGGAATCAGGGCTTCATTCCTGCCTACAGCATATAATACTGAAAGCTCTCTAACTGCAGTCTGGACAGCATCAAAAAATATCTGAGCACATAGAAAAGATATTATCTTAGAAATACCTTTTTGTATTACATCTACATAATAAATTGAATAAACACCAGTACCTTGAGACAAAGAAGGTATATTCAAGAGATGTAAACACGATTTGAGTGACAGCAGCTGCCCTTTCCTTTCACATGAATAAAGTAAGCAATAAACATATTAAAGTAGTTAATAGACTATTAAAATGGGTTACAGAAGTGAATTTCACTTCCAAAAATGTCTTTGAAAAATTATGGAGATTGATTCATGCATTTGTTTTAGGATTTCCTGGGCACATGCAACATTTCTTACAGCTCCATCCAGGTAACTGGAGGATTTGCAGTACAAATATAGTAATAAACCAAAAAATGTAATTTTTACTACACTTTCATGTAGCAATGTTGCTAAAAAAATTTCAGTGCATCTTTGACATGGCTGTGGTCTCCACAGTCTTTTGAAAAAGAAAAAATAATAACAGTGATAGTATTAGTCACTCCAGGGAGCTCTGCCAATGAAATGATAACAACAATCATCCTAGTGGAAACCAGAGGATGAATTTGAACATGTATTTATCAGAAATCTTAGTCCAAATGGACAATTTGTGTTTTCAATAATTTCGAAAGCATCAAAAATAGCATCAAGATCAGAAGTTACAGCTACTTAGTGACTAGTGAATATATTTAAATGTAAAAACCTTAAGCATTAAAAGGCACTTCATCTACCTTCACGTAGAGTGTACCTTAGAGTAAATTCTCAATTTTTAGAGCTCTATGACAGTCAGTAGAATAAAATACACACATCATTATTATTTCTTTACCTAAGAAATTCCCTAAGGATTATAAAAAAGTAGCTCAATAGCACAGAATGCTAATACAGCTTTAGTAGGTAAGTTGCTCTGCTTCCTAATCTGATCAGTATGGATTTTGGCAACTTCTGTAACATCAGAGCATGGTTACATATTTCCATGCAGTACGGAACATAACCTCACATCCCAACTCTGAGGTAAGTACCCAAGATTATCCCCATCTCAATGCAGAGAGAGTCAGGTCATAAAATGATTAACCTACAGATCCAATAAAGGACTAGGAACCTGAAATGATGCTTAAGAAAACTCAGGTCTCTAAATCGAAAATCTGGATTCTAGAAATTCCTACACAGATGAGGAGAGGTCATGAGAAGAGAGAAGAAGCACAATTTATGCTCTTCAAAGTGGTGTGCATTGAAGGACACCAGATGTGCTAGATTTCGGACAGGCAAGGACGGCTGAGACTTGAAATGTTTAATCCACTATTAAATTAATCCACTATTATGGGAATTGTGTGTTCTTCCAGCTCACAGCAGTCCTCTGAAGAAATCTGTGTAGCCTGTTTCCTGGGATCATGTGGCACACATAGACAGCAAAAGGTTCTTCACAAACAGAGGAGCAGCCACAGTTTTCTCTTAAAATGCAGCTGAGGAGAAATGCTGCTGGCCCTCTTACTGCTGCCCTTTGGAACAACTGCCTACAGTGACACCTTTTACTGGGAAATGCCAGAGCTGGGGTCAAACTCTCAGAATCAGGAAATTCAAGCCAAAGGGTCCTAACTGCCACACAAACAAACTCAGGTTCTATTTTCTGCTCCCACAACTGTGTCTGTTTTGCCACATCATGCAAAATCTAGTGATGCTCCTGGGATTCCCAGTTCCTAGGTGTAGGTCATCTTCCCTCCTGTGTGGTCTCTGGTCCTCTCTCTAGCATGATGTTCTTCCCATGGGAGAGGGGAAAGAAGGCACAGCTTGGTGGCCCTGGTGTTCTGTGGGGAGGGAGGACACACAGGGACAAGGGCCACCACACCCAGCACCACACCTGGAGGCCAACCAGCAGCTCTTTGGCTCAGGGGCAGGAGTGCACCCATTGTCACCTCTTCTTCTCCAACCACCTCAATAGAAGAGACCAAACCAGGCCTTCTCTGGGGCTGTGGGTGAAGTGCCCAAGGGACAGCTGAAGTCTCACCATTCGTCCCTGCATTTTCCTCTGGGTCACTGAATTATGAGTCCATTCACTCTGGGCAGACCTTGACCATAGCCAGAGGTGCTCACCTCTCCCCACTGTGCTGTGGAGATACAGTCATGCTTGTATCTCACCACAGGTGCTTTAGAGTTTACTAAGCCTATCCTCGGTCACCTCTCTAAACTAAACTACCCACTTGGGGCAAAACCGGTGAAAAACTCCTAACAATCCTGTTTTGTGATTGTGTGTGTGAAGGATCACAACCTCTCCACACAATAACTACTACAACAGTGATAGGTTTTGTGTATTGGAACGAATGCATAAATCAATTTATTTATGAACTGCTTGGATTTCACAGCTATACCTTAGAAAGAATAACAACATTTCTAAATATATTCAGCAAAGCCTAATGTTTTGTGCAGATGCTGTGCACCAATTTAACTGCACATCCTGGCAGAAATAGCTTAAACTCACTTCACTGGTTAAATGATGCATTAGCAGACAGGAAAAAGGAAAACATAAGTGGAAGAGAAAATGAAATAATTTCAGATCAGCTTTGTATGCTGGTATTTCTCAGACACATGATTGTAGTAAGTATTTAGTTCCCAGGAGCCAGCATTTCTGCATCAGTCCATTTTTTTTTTTTTTTGACTCAGGATGGAGGTCCATTTGGATTGAGGTCTCCAAAGGAATTTTTGTCTGTTTTTGGAAAGTGCTGAGCAACTAGAGGAATAGGTACTTTCTGCACTGCAGTCGTGGGTATGCAGCACCTTGCAGGACTGAGATACCTGTCCAGGGTGGAACTGCTGGCTGACATTCACCGGGGGGACCCACGCTTCCAAGTAGGATCAACAGTACTTTTAAACTGAATGGAAACCAATAATGCCTCAGACTGTTTCCATTGAATAGTGTGAGGGTTGTGTGTAGCCTAGAAAGAATTGTGAACAGCAGCCACTCCTCCAAATCAGCTGCCAGTTTCTGCGTCCCCATAGGCTAAAGACCAGCTGATTGTGCTGAGGCCAGTGGCTGTACTCCACTGGCCCCAGTGAGGCAAGACTCATTTGCAAAGTTGGTTCCTCTATCATCCATTTTATGGATAAATGCTGAAGAAGACATGTTCTCTACAAGCCACCTGAAGATGGCAATAATTTTTGTTTATAAAGTTGACTTGTATGGAGAACTGTCAGCAGATTTTTTGAAGGTAGTTAACTGCAGAGATAAGCAAGCACTGCTGCTTCATGATATAACATTTGCTCCTCCTCTTGGACAGAACTACTGAGAATGCCAGGATAAAGAGTTTTGAAGCCTGATAACCTAAGTTGAAAGGCAAATTCACACTCCCTCTCTCCAGCCTGTGAGAAGGCTTGCTGGAGGACTTCACTTCCAGTGGTGGTGTTGCCCACTGCTCACAGGGCCAGATGCCACACTCAGTCCCTTATGTTCAGCTTTTTTTGCTGTACCAGCTTTAGCAAAGCTTTTAGTGAGTTAATTTTCGAACTATATAAATTATGTGGTGTGATACCATTTTTGGGTGCCTACTTTAGGAGTCCTAAGGTTTATTATTTTTCAGGAGTGCTGAGCATCTCTTTGTTTCTTTTGTCTGTGAACTAATAAGGTAGTTAAATTAGACCTAGATGAAAATGCTGCACAGGTCAAGTATTGCCCAGACCGATCTGTCACGGGAACCTTCTGCTCTCTGTGTTTTAGACTACAAAGTAATGCTGACTTCTCACTGCAAGCAATTAGGAGAATTAATTAGTTAGTATAGTCTTTGAAGGCAAAACCACTACCTAAATATATTGCTGGATGTGAGTGCCCCATCTCTCCTTTGTAATGAGGTTGTTTTTTTTTTAAATTAATGCTATTAATTTTAAAATGGAGAATTCTTTTCTGAAGAAATTAATATAAATGTCACCTGAGATAAATCTAACCCTAAGGGTAGATTACACAGTATATATAATAAAAAAATAGGTGTGCAAAATCTGATCTAGAGAAATGTACTATTGTAGTACAAATACCAATAAAAATAATGAAAAAAATTCCAGGCTTAAATAATAAATTAAAGAATATTCAAATTCACAAAATTAATGTGAATGAATTACAGGAATACATTATTAAACAGGGAAGTTTTTCGTCTAACTAGAGCTTATATTGGGACAAAGAGGTGATGGTAATGGAGGTGGAGGTGAGAGAACATTTTGGAAGTGTTCAAGCTGCTGAATTTTATTTTTATTTCCTCAGTGTATTATGGGATATCTTCCATAAGAAAATGGAATAGATGAGATTCCATCCTCCTGCCTGTACACCTCACAGGATAAGTAAAGAACTGCTATGAGGCAATATAAATCCCTAGCCATATGGACTGTTTTTAAAATTATTCCTGCCTTAAATCTCAATAGCAGGAAGAGTAATCTAGTCTTTCAAAACCAGGAAAAGAATGTGAATAGGTGTTAACCTCAGTTCTTTAGTGAATTTTACTTACCAACATTTTTATATTAGCTCAGTAATAAAAGTTCTCAGAAAAAATAAACTGACTGAAATGTTATCACTTCAGTTTCCTTATCATATCAAAATGGTATCAGGAAAAGGTTTCTCAACCCAGAGGGTGGTTGGGCACTGGAACAGGCTTCACAGAGAAGTGGTCACAGCACCAGCCTGACAGAGCTCAAGAAGTGTTTGGACAATGCTCTCGGGCACATGGTGTGACTCTTGGGGATGTTCTGTGCAGGGCCAGGAATTGGACTCAATGACCCTGATGGGTCCCTTCCAACTCAGCATATTCTGTGATCTTTTCTCCCAGTGAAAGAATTTGGAATAGTGGTATCTCAGTCAAATCACATTTCTGCTAACACTATGATACAATACATTGCTTCCGGATTCTTGCCTATGTTCATTCTTCTCCTAAAGTAATTTCCTGTTTACAGACATGTAATTTTCTGACAGTTGGAAATAATTCAGAGCTGACGTGTGTTCATTTATTTCTAAAAGGGGAAGGTTAAAACCTTCAGCTAAACACTGAGTAATATGGAAAGAAGTGTGTTCAGTCCAATTCAGCCTGGCGTTTAGCCATATGTTGTTTAACTTGAAGCTTGTCATTGCCATTGATATTCAGATGACTACCCATGCAATTTTTGACAATCAAGCAATTGTTTAAGTGTAGTGGCAGATCAGAGGGAAAATTCTTACCCCTTTACAGTAAAAAAAGCCTACTTATTAAAATAATTGAACCAGTTAAACTCAACAACCATACCCTTATTTATGACTTCATATGTATGTTACATACCAGATAAAACAATAATGTAGTACTCAGTTAATAGAAAAACTTAGCAGTGGCCTTGCATTCATCAAGCTAAGTATCCAGGTCTGAGCTTGTAACTAAAATGCAAATGACAAAGTAGAAGAGCAACTCTGAAGCACTTCTACAATGATTTAATCAGTCTTACTGAGATATGCAAAAGAGGGAGCATGGGGCTGCCTGAATTCCTGTATCCTCATAATCCCACCCATTTATCACCTTACAGTGCTCCTGACTATCTCAGAAGGAGTTGATATTGAAACACTTCCTTAACACATTGTTAACACATACCCCATGTATTTCTGTTAAACAACTTATTATAAAATAAGCTAGAACCATAACTGGGACTGAGATTTTCTGTATGATGGTTGTCTGAAGATGTTCAAGTAATAAATATTCTGTAAATAAAACACCACAACAAAACAATAAAAGAATGGTTTCAAACACTTTTTTAGTTCCAGTGGCATCACAGACTGCTTCACTGTCACGCTGCCATCCATGTACCTTGCACTAAATAAGTTTATCAAACCAGGTACGTGGCCTGACTGGTCTGTAGTGACCCTCCCTGCAAAGGCACTGATTTATGTAACACACATCCAGTTTGCTTGGGAGCTTAAGGTATGGAGTCCCGTATCCAATACAAATTTCATATGGAAGATGGTGTCAGGGGGAGCATGAAGTTTAAAAGCCCCCAGAATTTCTGTACAGTCCTGTTACATGGATTTTCAAAAAAAAGGCACACTTAAAAAAAAACCTAAGCAAAGATGCTTGTGTGGCAGGCATCATCCATATACTATGTAAACTAAAGAGAAAGAAGAACCTCAGGGGCATTCAGAGCGTAATGATCTCCAGAAGTTCTTGCAGCTGTTGAAATTCCTATGTAAGTAAAGGGAGCTTTCCTTGGAAACCTTCTATTTGACACAGCCTAATAGAAAATGAGGCTTAATTTTGCTTTCTGTGGCAGAATATAAACACAGGCTTGTTCAAGATATTTAGCATCTGCCTACCCTGAGTTATATGAAGAGTTCTGTCCAAAGCCAGTAGGACTATTTTCATGCTCAGACACCTGAATAAGTGCCTTGCTGGATCAGGGCCAGAAACATAATAGTGGGCTGGGTTAAGCTGATTAGAAATGTTTTGCTGGCTCCAGTGGTAGCTGGACCCAGCCGTTATTGCTACTTTGCAAAATACTGTGCTCAACAGGGGAAAAAAATCAGGCACTCTGTAGTTCTTTCAGTGTTCTACTGGGTAAAGTTTGAGTATAGAACAAATGGACCTCATTTAGCCCTAACTGGAAATATGCATTACTGAGAATGCATCTATTTTTCCACATGAAAATAAAATTTGTTGCCTTGTAGTAACTCTTGAAATAAAACCGTTTATTCTAACAGGCTGTCTAGATCCAAATTTTGTCTATTAATAACTACAACAAGGAAGAATCTAGTTTAAAGAAATTATGAGAATCTTTTAAGCTTTGTCAGTTTAAAGATGGAAGATGCTTTTAATAAAGTGACTTTAATTTTTTAATTTAATGTTCTTGTAATTAGTATTTTTAGGAACTTGAGCTAGGTAGCTGCACGGCTTTTTATTGCTGGTATAGGTGGCTCATTAACCAGGGATTAATAGACAAACTGGCGTCACACAGTCCCTCTGTCTCTGGGTAAACCTAATGATTCCTGGTATCACTCTTGCTGCAGAAATCTTTATATTTGTGTGCTGTGAGATCATTAACAGTAGGCTGAGGAGCCCTTCCTTCCCTTGTGACAGAATTCCTAACAGGCCTTCTGCAGCGGTAAGTCCCCGACCGACTACAAATTATCAATACTGATTACAGGATTGCTGCAGTGGGGAGGGGACGGCGTGCTCGGCACTGCAGGGCTGGCCGGGCTCCCACAGCCCTCACGTCCCTGCTCTGTTTGCATCTACAGCTGTCTCATTCCTTGTTCCCAAGGGTGCCACAGCCGCGTTAGAATGCTTTCAACCCACACCAATTGTTCCTTGGGAGCAGAACATCAGCGTTCAGATAAATGCACTGGTGTATTGCATCGGCTCCAGCCGGGGCCAGGAGGGCTTGGCGTAACTTCGTGCAGTGTGATAAGAGTGATAACAAGAACCTGCACAAATGGAAATTTGAACGGGATTTGCTTCTTGGGAAGGACAGTAATTGTGCTGGGAGTGCTTCATCCCTATTTTGTGGGATTTGCGTGTGCACGACATCAATGGTGAATGATTGTGAAAACTTGAATTTGAATGCGTCAAACGCAGGTCCAGCCTCATTCCTCTTCAAAAAACCAAAAAACCAACAAAAACCAACCCCAGGAGCGTTAGGGTCTGCACGCTTTCAGCAGCCCGACCCCACGACTGTTCTCCCTCTCCTTCTTCCACACCCTCACTGGGATTTTTTCGCCCACCCTCCCCAGCAGCCTCCCTCGAACAAAGGGGCCAGTGCCGGGCTGCCGCCCTTCGCATCTGCCAGGACCAGCAGGACCAACAGAGACCCGACGGGAACGGGCTCCTCAAGAGCTGGGAGCCCTCCGGGGCCGGGGCTGGCGGGGAGGGCGGAGGAGCCGCGCCCCGCCCNGTGTTACTCCATTTTCTTCTCCCTGGGGTTTACAGGGCTGGGCTCTCACCGTGAAGCAGGGATGGGTAGGACATGAAATCCTTGCCAGAGCTGACACTCTTGTTTTGATGAATATTAATCTTTCTCTTGCTTTAATTTCTTCAGTGAACTAGCTGATTGCAACTGTAACCAGTGTAAACTCTGGTTGCTTGGTGCTTGAACTACTTGGGAGGAAATTTGAAGGTGCTGTCCTGTAGACTTAATATTTTAATCTCATCTGGACACACAGTCAATATGACTGTATGCTTTTCATTGGAAGTTTTGAAGTTAATTTTAATTTTTGAGGGTTTGGTCCTTAATGATTTCATTTTTGAACTTGAAAAGTAGTATTACAATACATATATATATATATACATATATATAATGTCTATATCTATCTATAATAGATATTATATATCTATATCTATTCATCTTTAAAATAATGAAAACCATTTCAAAATTATGCCGTGCTCATGTGCCGACCTCACCGACTGGTATATAATTAGTCCGATCTCTGGTTAGGATGCTAAAACAGCCCCGGGTCCCACCCACCCTGCCTTTTTTTCTCTGAACAATTAAATT
>VZRQ01018916.1:578777-592394 GCA_013397975.1 Machaerirhynchus nigripectus | reverse complement strand
GTCGGACGGGGGGCGGGGGACAAGCAGGGCGGCAAGGACGGACGAGGAGGGGGTAGGCAGGGATAGGTGCGGCTGACCGCGGCACCCGCGGAGCGGGTGAGGGTCTCGGTGCCGGCCCCGCCCGGCCCCGCCCGGCTCCGCCGCTCCCCGTCGCCCTGATGCCTTCCCGGCACGGGGCGGCACCGGGGCTCGGCTTAGCTCGGCAGACCTAAGCTGCCGGGGGAGGGACGTGACACCGGGGCTGCGCTGACACAGAGCATCTCTGCTCGGCTCCCCATCCCCCACCCGGCACGCCCAGTAGGCAGCACACCCGCCCCGGCGTCTGTCTCTTCTCTTTAGTTCTGATTTTCCTCTTCTCCGAGCTAAAGCAGCGGCACGGGGCGGCCGGCAGAGTGGGAAGTTTCCCCCGCCCTTGCGGGAGGGACCTCGCTTCCCGCTTCCCTGCAGCCGCCGCAGTGGCAGCAGCGCTTCCCCGCTCCCTCCGCCACCGGGAACGGCGCCTCTGCCCTATCCCCGGGTGCCCCAAGCCGGGGCCGGGACTCCCCGCAGTCCTTTCCGAGGGAACCGGCGCGGATTGTCGGGCCTGTGGGGGCGTGGAACGACGACGATGACAGTTCGGGTCTCCCCCAGGAGCAGTTCCCGGGCTCCTGGGGCAGGGAGTGCCGAGAAAGCAGTGCAAGAAATCGCTTGGCAATCACTGTCATGTCAAATCTTGGCATGTACAGGAACAGTTACCAGACACCTCATACATCATTTCTGTTCCACTGACTGCCACTTTTGATGTTGTGTTTCACATAAATTTTACAGGAGCATGAATTAAGCTCCACCATGTCCTAGCAAGGCTAGGACTTTTCTTTCACAGTCTGGGCCTTTTCTTGATTGACATTAAAATGGGTTTGCAAGCCAGACAACCTCCAGGTCTATGGCTGTATGGGTTGTAAGGATGTGCTACTGAGCAAAACACCCCTGAATTGCTTATAAATAGCAGTGGGGCATAACTGTGGCTTTCATCCCATTTTCGTTGGACATTTCTCTAGCCATGGCCAGATCACTGAAAACTTTTTGTTCATTTTCCCCATTTGTTCTTTTCTCCATTTGTTAGAAAAGATTGTACTTTTTACCCCATTGCAGACAAGGGAGAAGGGGAGGTGGTACTGGAAAGAAAAATGTTTGTGCAGCACTTTGAAGACAATTGCTGCTAAGTAAATGAACTGCATTGGCACTGAAATGAGAATCACAGAGATGGGAATAGGTCATGAATCTCTTATTCTCTGCCTGTGCTATGCGTTTCCACTGCATAGGCTGTGAGGCTTTGCCACCTGGTTTAGTTTTCTTTAATAACCTGAAAAGTCAGCTTTTTTCATACTGAATTTTGGGACAATTGTTTACACTTAACCTTTGTCATTAGGAAATGTAATGAACCTTATTTATAGGAGCCGATTTTTTTTTTTTCTATTTGTTCACTTCTACTCCTTCTTTAGGCCTTCCGGACTGATTTCTCTTTGTGTCTATGAAATTTCAGAAAATTAGTTAGTAATTAGTTCATTATTAGTTTGTTTACATCCCTCGTACTTTCAAGTCCTCACCAAAACTTGTGATAAAAGATATTGTTCAGACTGTACAATGAAGTCTTCAAAACTCAAAGAAGAATGGTGCCTATACAACCTTAATTACTCTTCCTATGCATTTATATAATGATAGAGCTTTTAATTATACGCTCCCATGCTATTTTTTTCAGTCTACATACATAGCAAGATCGGTGGTACTCCCTTTTTGAGCACTATTTGGTATTTTATTTTCATTTTGTTCTCATAAAAAAGAACCTTGACACAGTCCTCTGTGTCCTTGAAAGCATGGGTACAATAAAGGTTTTCTTGCAGGAATGTTTGCCAGAATATTTTCCTAACATGGGTGAAAAAATCTTTTGTCTTGCCTTACTCTTCACAGCAGGTTAACCACAGATTAGATGTTAGCATAGTTTGTGTTTCAATAGGCAGATAAGCCCTGCATATTTTAATGTGAAATTTAGAGAGAGAAGACTCCAAATATGTGCATGTGTGATTTTCATAATCTTTGTAACATTTGGAATTTTTTGCTAACTTTTTCTGAAATTTTCTGTAGAACTGTATAAATATACCAAGCAGATGAAAAGATTAGCTGTGTGCTGAAAGCATAGGGAGAAAGAAAGAGCAGAGATGTATATGTGTGTATGACTGCGCCTTGTATCTGAAGCATGGTCACTGTTTTCTTCTCGAATTAAATCTTTCTTATCCTTTCATTTCCCTATGTAACGTTAGTGCTATAAAGCAGTGGAGTGCTGTTGCATTCCCATTAGCATTTCTCCACTTCTGAAACTGTGCTTTTTTTGCTGAGCATAGCCTATCTAAAAATCATCTTGTAAAGAAGCTTGGCGGAGGCTTGATAAGGCAGCTGCAAACAATGTCACCATTAGTGATTTCAGTTGCTGCTTGTTCCGCATGCACGTTGGAGTAAGGCAGCTTTAGTGCTCGCCTGGTTTCATGCAGGCTTTTATACTTGCACGGCTGCACATGGTGCTCCTTTCAGCAGCATTCAGGATCGCCATGGGGAAGCTGAATAATGGTGTTATGGCATTTGTGGATTTTTTTTTTTCATAGAAATCTGTAAGCAATGGCTTAATGCTATCATGGGGATTGTACATAATGAGATCTCCCTCAACAACCTTGTCCGTGAGATGTGAGCTTGAGCTGTGCAAGGCCACATGATGGGAGTGACTTGGTTGCAGCTAGGTCTGTGCTGTGCCAAAAATACATAAACCACCATTGGCCTGGTGGAGGAAGACTGGACAAACTGAGATGGAAACCAGTTACATCATTCTGAATGAGGACAGCATGTGCACGAGACCATGAGGCCTAGTTGGAAAGTGTCCTCCAAGTGCTCCATCCAAAGGAGATTCCAAACTGAGGCCCTACCCTGACATGGTTCTGATTTGCTTTCCTGACTGTAATTTTCTGAACAGCAAAGTGCCTCATGTTACATGAAGTCAGTAATAAAATCATGCTGTAAACTGTCTAATTCACTTTGCTCTGTTTCCCTTACTGCTAGCTGTGAGAAAGTACTGAGCTATTTTAACTTTCTTTTGCTCTTGTTTGAACTGACTAAATTTCTTGTCACCGTTGGCTGGTTATCAGCTGTTTCATCATGTCTTTTTCTCACATGCCTTGGAGAAGACCAACAGACCATTTGATGCTCCAAGTGTATTCTAGACCATTTTTCTCTGGGTAGTCAGGCATATCCATAGATATATTTGTTTTAGGACAAGAAGTGTTATGTTATTGTTGACTGTCAAATAAAGATATGGCTCTTGATACCAGCCACATCATCTCTTCTTTCTGCAACTAAAATTTATTTTGCCTTAGTGATTTAGCACACAAAACAACAGATGATAAAGCAAAAATATGCTGAGGTTAGATAAAACAGACTTTGAAGATATTAGCTGAAATCTTAGTGTGAAATTCATACTTAGAAGGAAACAGTGGCAGAAAATCACTTTGCAAATGAAGTATAAGAGAACTTTTTTAGTTTTAGTCTTGCTCTTAGTACATTAAAATATTTACACAAAATTTCATTTAACAGCTGTTTTTGCTTATGGCTTTGACAGACTTCATTATCTTCATCTGACATTTTTCGTGTTGCTTGTCCCTTATTTTTTTAGCAGTGTCAGTGGACTGAGAGCTGGTCAGGGAAATTGGAAAATGGGATGAATTAAATGCTAATTATGAACAAGAGAAAGACAGCGTAACAACTGGAATAATGAGAGAAAATGGGTAGTGGCTGGACAAAGAAACTGCAATGAAGAAGCCTTTGGGAGAGCGGGTAATTAGGGTCACAGAAGCAGACAAGGGAGAATAGGCTTGTGAGACAGGGCCTGGCATGTGTTTGCTGAAGAGATGAAGAACAGGGATTTGTGGCATAATGTGGGGAGGTGGTTGCTTGGCAACCTTAATTTGGTCCCCTTACGATACATGGGTGATCACATATTGTTTTTATGCAGGATTTCTGTCTCTGTGCAGGATGGACCTGCTCTGGGGATGTGCTGGGGCTGTGCAGGAGACAGGAGTGATGCCCATGTGGCTTCTGCCTCGTTTATTACTTGAGCTGGGAGGTCAATAATGAACAATGGGAGGGGAAAGAAAGGCCATGTGACTGTAATAATGCACTGTTGCACAAAAGATACGTTTCCTATGTAGTGCTAGTATAGATGCTTAAACCAGTTCTGTGTGGAACCTCTAATGCTCTGATAGCTTCTAATTATCTAATTTTTAATGAACCCTTTTAGAGCCCTAAATCCAATTTGCTCAGCGATCACACCTGCAAGTGATGTTGCAATGTCTGTGTTTGAAATATTTTTAAATACTTTAAAATTACAGTTGTAGTGCCTCTGACATAAGTTCTAAAATCAGTGAATACCTCTGCCTTTAATTTTCCTGTGCCTCCTTGCCCTGTATTTTAAACAGCAGTAGTACCTTTCATTTGCTGCTGTGGATTTTTGTGAGTTAATTTTAATTTGTGCAGCACTCAGATGTTGAAGTGATGAGCAGCATTGAGAAGCTCTGGAGGAAATTAATATTTCTGCCATCATAAGGCAATTGAATAATGGGTAGTGAACAAAGCACAGGCCACACAGTGAGTTATGAGGTGAAAGCAAAGTATTGATTAACTGTTTGGTGAATGTAGAGTAGTGGTCACATGCAAAAATAGCAGTTAAGGACTGTGACATAGATACAGGAAGTTATT
Source organism: Machaerirhynchus nigripectus (assembly GCA_013397975.1). Taxonomy (NCBI): domain Eukaryota; kingdom Metazoa; phylum Chordata; class Aves; order Passeriformes; family Dicruridae; genus Machaerirhynchus; species Machaerirhynchus nigripectus. The sequence goes on along the minus strand of VZRQ01018916.1, from coordinate 587,618 downwards.
ATCACCCTTGTACTGGGTAGATTTCCAGGAGGGGGATTAAAAGGTGTACTGATGACCCATGCATTTTTTTCTGTCCCTAGGCAGGGTCACTTGTTGGGATAGTATGGAGCTTCAGGTTTTTGATGAGTACTTAAATGGCTATACTCCTATTTTAAATGTGTAGGGTTCATGAGTGCACTTTGTGCTGAGGGTAGAAGGTAGTGGAGCTTTAGAAGGCTCCTGTCTCTCAAGGAAATTTACTCCCAACTATGTCCCATGAAGTCACCGCCTCTGGGTAGTGTGGTTAGGTGCACTAAGAATGAATAATACTTAGGTAGATATTTAATTTGTGTCGTGGAAAATAGTCCAATGCATTAACAGCTTGTGACTGGTTGGAGATTAACTAAACATCTTTAATGCTACTGTTTGCAAGGAAAATGGTGTTTTAGTATGAGTTTATGTGGTAGGGAGTTACAAGCTTAGTAACTCATGACAGAGAATAAAGAATTGTTTCCTTTTGTACTGACTTTTTGTTTTGATTATTTTTGTACTCAAGGTGGCTTTCTGTTAGTGTCTGCTTGTAGGCACTGTAGGTATGGGGCTCAATAGGAATTCAGTTTTTCAATGGCATAAAATTTCTCCTCATGTTTGTTATTTCACCTCTGAACTTACAAAAGCCAGTATACCACCTGAGTTCCAGCTCTGTGACATGGGTGATGATTCTCCTGCCTGGTGCATATCTGTTCTGTCCCCTTTTGTCTTTTCTTATTTTTATATGCAGCCCTGCAAAGCCTGTCTGGTGCAATCCCACGTCACAATGTGCCCCGTCAGTTTTTGTCCTGTAGCAGACATGTAGAAGGTGGTAAAAAACCTGTGTTCCCAGCAGCTTATGCTACTTACACTTTTTGCTTTGCATAGCTAGTTCTTTTTCATGTCCGAAGTTTGAATGTAATCACTATGTTCAGAAGAAATGAATATTTTCCAGTAAATCTTCAGACAAAGAAGTAAAAGGAAGTCTTATTAAACCACAGAACTTGAAAAGACCGTGAGCTATTACTCATATGAGCTAATTCAGTGGCCAATTAAAGCTGTAACTCACTTTTATCTTTTCTAGGGCTGAAAAATTCCTGACTTACTTCTGATTTTCTATTCAGTCAAATGTTATTAGATTCGAGTCATGTAAGAATTTTAGACAGAAAAATAAAAAAACAAAAAGAGGAAAAAGCTATCAATCTTTGTCAATGGCTCCATGGTACCTAGCCATTGTAATAACCAAACATGGAAAAGCTCATTAGATGAAAAATTCCAGTTCAGCATCTGAATTTCTCTGCCTTCTGTCTTCTGATTTTATTTGTGTCCTATCCTGTTTTAGTTTTCATTCTCTTTTCAGTTGTTTTCCTGAAAACCGAGACTATTTGGTACCTGAAATTTCTTGCTTAAAGGCATTATCTTAAGTCTTAGCTTTTTGACTCTTCTTATTCCATTTCTGTCCTTGCTTTTAAACCTCTTCAAAAAAAAAAGTAGTAGAAACATATTATTCTAGAATGACCTCATCAGCAGACAAAAACTGCCTCTCTGCTTTTGCTCATTTCTTTTAACATGTTTAAAAATTGTATTACCTTATCTTGTCATAATATAGCTGCTTTTAAGAGTTCATGCCATTTCTCCACTGGGATCTGCAGATCCCTTTCAGACTCTGCTTTCCAGGTTGTTCTCTGCTATGTTAGACTGCCTGTTGCTGGAACTATACCTTTGCATTGGAACATATTAGAATTCAAATTTATATTATTTGAAAAAAATCCAGATTTATTTTCCCACATATTCCACTCTATAGTAATGATTTAAAGGTAACTGATAGAAGAAGCAAACCAAGTATTCTTTTACATCTGATTTTTACGAGTATTGTTTCATCAAGGATCAGATCCTGCCATTTACATGTCTTCTAGGTAGCTTTATATTCATATGTAGGTAAGCATAAGATACCTGAAGTTAATGAGAAACACTCTGGCTTCACTGGGACAAGCAGTCAGCTCCTCCTTATGCTACTCCATGAGGATAAAAGTGTTTGACTGTGGAGATGTTTGCAAAGGACTGGGCCATAGTGTCATCCTGCTAAGTACTATGTTTAATTTTGTGAGCAGTTTTGTTAATTGGATGTATTGAAAGTGCAGTAAATGCTCCAATCAATAGAGTGTCATCAGTTCATAAATTTTTAAATCTGGAAAGGACTATTACTTTCTCTGAGTCATTCTGCAAATAATTATTTATGAAATCACAAACTTTATTAGTAATTTTTTATCTACTAGCATCAGTTTAATAGTCCCATTTAGATTACTCAGAAATGCTGCTTCAATCTGATTTAAAGTAGATTCTGCCTAGAAAGTACCTCTTTGGATAAAGTTGCTAAACCTACTACTGCTTTCTTCAGTCTCTCTGGTTAATCAGCCTTTAGACATTTAATGTGGTTGTATATATTTAGTGCAATTCCAAAAAGCGAAGCATTAAATTGGTTCAAGTTAAAGTGTATTTTACAGAAATCTGTTGTATGAATATAATGAATCCTTATTTCTTGTGAGTTTTTTAATGGTATTGCTCAAATTCTAATTCCTAAGTCTAAGTAAATACCATTTAAATTTTTTTTTTAATGGGATTCTTGGGTATTAATATGGATCAGTGAAGTATTCCTGTATTGCCAAACTGGTTCTGATTCCAGTCATTGGTTTTTACTTGCAGTCCTTCTGCTGGTAATAGATTTTACAAATGAAAGAAATTCAATTGTCTGAAAGGATGATAAGAATTCTGAACAGCAAAAGGAATGCAGCATCCATCATTTCTGAGAAACCATGTATCTCTATTGCTAAAAAGGAATAATTTCTAAAGTAAATAATGCACATTTAGAGAGGTCTTTTTTTTTCCCCATTCAGTAATGCATTTAAATTGGCATTATTAAACATCTATTATGGCAGCAGTGATTCTAAAATGAGAATTGTCAGCTTAAAGTTTTCAAAATTCACTAGGTTTGAACTAATATAGTACATATAGTACAGAACTAATATAGTGCCCTTTTTTTCCTCAGTAGTTGTTTATCTCACCGCTGTAGCACTAGTATAAAAGCTTTTCTTGCAGGTATGGGGGTTTTACAGGTTAAGAAGTTGCTTTGAATAGCCCATGGAGAAGAAAGAACTGTTGCATAAAATTATTTTTTCATAGAATCATAGAATGGTTTGGGCTGAAATGGACCTGAAAGATGATCTACTTCCACCCCCCCTGTTCTGGACAGGAACACCTTCCACTAGACCAGGTTGCTCAGAGCTCCATCCAGCCTGGCCTTGGACACTTCCAGGGGTGGGACATCCACAACTTCTCTGAGCAACCTTTTCTGGTGCCTCAGAACCCTCACAGTAAAGAATTTCTTCCTAATACCTAATCTAAGTCTGCCTTCCTTCAGCTTAAAGCCATTCCTCCTTGTCCTATCATGTCATGCCCTTTTAAAAAGTCCCTCTCCTGTTCTCTTGTAGTACCCTTTAGGTACTGGGAGGCTGCTATAATGTTTCCCTGGCTCTCTCTTTTCTCCAGGTTGAACAATCCCATTAATGTGGCATAATTCTTTGAAAATTTCAGTAGTGGTGAAGAAGAGAATTGCTATGACAGTAATACAGCAAACATTTTTTTTTCCTGGTGTGTCAGGGTTAACAAGATTTTGTTCCAATTTTATAGTTACGGAAACTGAGATCAGAGGGTAATCTGACTTTTGAAAGGCCACAGTTTGACAGTCAGCAAGTTTCACTAAGAAATTTGCTATCTTTACTGAGGAATTTGTATGCTCAACTAAAGCTTTGTATATAAGAAAATTCACTCATAAAGCAACTGCCAGTCTTCTAATATGACTTTATTTCATCCAAACAAATCCAGTTTGTATATTTCAGTCAATGGTAGGATGCCCATTAAAAAACAGATTCCTGATAGGAGTGGGGAGATGTCTTCTCTGCACAGAAATGGAATATTGTATCCAGTTCATCTTCATATTTTTTTAAATGGTTCAAAGATTTAAAAGAGCAAGGGAAAGAGCTACTGGAATGATTCATGAGCTGTAAGAAATACCTCATCCCATGAGAAATAAAGGAATTGGCATGTCAGTGAATTAAAAACAAGATTCAGAGGTGACCTCATTAAAATGCGTGAGCATATTCACAATAAGAAAATTCCAAGTACTACAGAAGCAATGGCTGGAAGCTGTCACCAGCCAAATTAAAATTAGAAATTCTGTGCCCGTTTTTAACAGAAAGAGTGATTAATCACTCAAGTACATGATGAAGGGAAGAGATGGATTCCCCATCTCTCATTTTCAAATTAAGACAGGATGTCATGCTGGAAGATGTATTTAAGTCAAACACAAAGTTACTGAGCTCAGTACAAAGGTAATGGCCTGTGAAAAGTAGATCAGATTAGGTGATCACGAGTGGCAACTCTGGATTCAATCTCTGTGAGTCCATGAGATCAAGTCTCTGCCAAGAGCTGGGTGAGCAGCTGGTGGTTCTTGCGTGGATCAGAAATTGTATCAGTTATAAAATGCAAGCTGCCTAGCCCCTGTGCAAATTTTATTCATCTATGTAGAGTATGCTCAAGATGAATTTATTTATGATAATCCTAGAAAAATCAACTAGACCAGTTCAGTGGCCAAAGAAACTACTGAAGACTGCTGATTTTAATATATCTCGGCTCAGGTGACACAATTTTGTTTATTAACACAGCATAAAGTCTTCCATACCAGTTCAAATTAAAAGTCCATGCAGCCCTCTAACTTTTTTCTGATACCAGCCAGGATGTTAACAGTGCAAGACAAGGGCATGGACAGAGGGATGTACCAAAATTCCAGTTGGAAGACATCCTCAGGAGGTCTGTGGCCCAACCTGTTTCCCATAGTGAGGCCAAATTCTGAAGACAGGATAGTCCATGCTGCTCAGGGTTTCCCAGCTTCCAGTGATCACTGGTCAAGAGGTTTCTTAGGCAGCACCTGGAATGCTGTGTGGAATGTCCTGTTCTCCAAATTTGCCTAGTGCCGTTTATGTGTTGGCTGTCCTGAGGTTCAGCGATAATGAGTTCCATAGTGGTACATTGTACTAAAAAATGCTGCTTCACTTTGCCTTGAACCTGCTCTTTACCCACAGTTTATCCTCTGAGAAATAATGCATTATCATTTTCCTTCTCCAACAGCCCACATTTTACTAAAGATCTAGCATAGTACCCTTCTTTTACCCTCGTAATAAAATGCAAATACATCTTTGAGCTCTTCCCACTTTATTACATGAGATTAAAATGTGATGTTGATGACATTAGAAATAATGGAGCAAACACACACTGTTCCTAATGGTCTAAGCTATAATGAGTTTTGGCTTTACTCAGTAAAAAATTTTTTACAAAGCAGTGCTTATTCAAGACTGAGTAAGCTGTGGGAAATCAATTTTCCATGGCTGCTTTGGCTTTGTGCAAAAGCTTAGTGGTCTTTTTAGCGAACCAAGCCTTTTGTTTTATTATTTGTTCTGCTTATAAATTGTGAGGGTTGAGTTACTAATTTATAAAGGACAAACAGATCTTGTGTGACAGTTTAATCACCTAATTAATATCTTAAGTCAGAAGTTTTATTGTATTTTGTTGCATTTATGAGATTTTGCACATTAACTCCTGAGTAGGAACATGTAATAAAAAGTATCATGAATTTATCGAATGTCAAAACCCATGACACAGCTTAAATCTGTAATTTTTACAATGAAGTGATATTTGAATAATTGTCACATTGTAAAACTGCCGCCCTGTGGAGGCTAATGGAAAATTACATTTCCGCGTAGTTCCTGAGGACTGTTCCTCATGCATTAATTACGAAAATTACCACTAGCTTTGCCGGGATGAGATTGGTCCAGTTTCTCGGAATAGCAGTCTGATTCTGCTATGCACACTCATGTGCCAGAAATCCTCTGCACGTTAGGGTGCCAACTTTCAAGCCAAAGTATTGCACACCATGAGCAAGCTCGGGCTCAGTCCTGCTGGCTGTAGATGTTGGTGCAAAGAGCCAAGGCCTGGGCAGGGAATGTGGATTATTTGCTTAGCTGGAGGAAAGCTGCTTTCTGGGCTCTCCTGAAGAACTGGAAACAGACCTGGGCCCAACAGGAGTCCATGAGCAAGGAGTAACAGGGGCCAGGGAGGAGGGGAGGCCTGGCTACACCACAGTTCTCTCACTGCAGTTGGTGAGCACAATTGCCAAGCTTCAGGACTTGATCTGATCCCCAGCAGGAGGTGGATGTAGCAACCTCCTTGGCCAAGGCTTGCAGAGCTGATCTCTGAAGGGTTTTGTGTTGGAAAGATTTTGGCAGCAGCATTCCAAAAAGCTATCTGCTGAGCTTCCCAAGATGGATGCTAGGCTTAGCTTCCATGGGTCTCCTGTGTTTGTTTCCCTCATCTGATTGAACTAGAAACAATTAACTGTCATGCTCAGCAGCTCCACTGCTTTCTCAGTAGATTTTTAAAGGCAGTTTGTTGCCTCACTAAATGTCATAAAGCCATATATGACAGCTCTGACCAGCTGCACTTAGTAGATGTATTTCCATGGGTTTAGTCTGGATTGATATGAAAGACTACACTTTACAGTACTGTTTTACTTTTATGTTAGAACATTGTCATACTGCTGTTTTGAACTACTTACAGTGGTTTCTGAAAGCTTCACTGAGGCTTAGGAAACTCTGGGGTTCATGCCTGAAGGTCTTTGCTTCAAAGCAAGCCCTAACGAATTCAGTGCAATACCCCCTGGATATCACTTTGAAATTTGGAGTTAATTTGAAACCTTTTTCAGATACTTCAGAAATTCTATAATGTGGAAACATTGGGAAAGGCACACATGCAAGTAATAGCAATGGGAACCATCCCGGATCCTAGTAGCCTTGGGTGGGGAGTTATTACACCTTTCAGAAGTGTTGGGAGAAATCCCTATTTTTCAAAACAAGGCTTTCAGGGGCCATTTCCACTCCCACTACCGCAATGGTGCATTGGTTCACTCTATAGCATGTCTCTGAGCAGCATTTGTGCATGACTGAGACAAGTAAAGAAAAATGAATACTGTTTAAGAGTGAGGATGTCTGCTTTCACACTACTGTAGCCCTAGACTTGTATTGCATCACTCTTTTTAGAGCATAAAACCAGATTACTTCTTTATATATGCATATAACCATGACAGTGAATAAAACCACAAATACTTAGTTCAGTTAGGGGTTTGAATGGTTTTGGGTTTAGGATGGGAGACCATGATGTGTGTCTGTACAATCATTTGCAGGTTTCTCCCTGCCATTGTCATCCCATTCACATAGCAGGGGCTCTCAGAGATCGCAGAGGTAATTGTGGGCTGGTTACCATGGCGTGCCCTGCCTCAGCTGCTGGAGAAACAAGCACAATTCAAGTGAACTCTTATGTAAATGTCCTTGAGGAAACATGGAGTGGTGAAAGCATCAACAGCTGTAAGGACAGAACCCACATTAAAAAATAAGGTCAACTAATCCATCAAGCTCCCTGAGGAGGAAAAGAAGTGACTTCAGGGTAGTTTTACATGAAGAACAAAAGTTTGATAATCGGACCATCATTTTAGCTGATCCAGGTGTAAAAAAAATGTTGGGACTGGAAGCTGAAAGATTATTTCAGCCTGTAAAAGGGTTTACTTTTTTAACCATGGAGGTTACTAATCATCTCAATTATTTCTTGAAGGCTGTAATGGTTTTAGTCAGTGGCATTTTTACAACTCAGTGTTTTCTCTTGGTTCTTGTCCAAACAGAAATTAATTTAGGAAGCATCTATAGTTGCCCTTTTACAGAATTAGTTATAGTCATAGAAAAAGGTTGTGTTACTTAATCCCAGCACTCTTGGCTTGCTTGGCAGCTGCTGAATCACTCACAATTTTTTGACAACAAGAGGCACAATGGCATTTTGTGCATTGACTTGTGTCGTGTTGCCCTAAGTAGTATTGTGATTTGGGCATGGGTACTTCGCTTAGTCAAAACCAGTCCCAGAGAGAAGGGCATTTCTATGTGCTGCTTGTGTCCACAATAATTACTGGTTGCTGCATAGCACTTTCTCATGCTGGGGCTGTCTCTGCCCTGTCATCCATTTGGTTGTCCACTAGTGGCATCTGGCTCTGAGATCCCCACAGCCCTAGGCTGGGTGGCAGGGGAGAAGGAGGGCAAGGTGATCGCAGTGTGTGCGTGTTGAGGGACGTCTTTCTCTCTGTGCTGCTGCGATGTGGGATGGGGAGAAACACCACACTGCAGCCTTCGTTCCCCCTGCAGCAGGTCTCTACCCAGGGCATCTGGGACTGTGATTTGGGTAGACTGATGCTGGGACAGAAGTCAGGAGGTGAGGATCCGAGGTCCTCTTACCTACTCTCTTCCTTCTTGACCAGTCCATGCGTATGAGGGTTCTGTATTATTGTTTAAATTTAACAGAAAACCTTGTGCTGTTCTGTCCTGCATAGCCCGTCGCAGAACTGTGTCTTTTTAATAAAGACACTAGGATACATATGAAAATAACTATAATAATTTCTAATACATTACCTAAATCTGCTACAGTTTGGTGAGTGCTAATGAAGTGTGGTGTGTGTCCTATGCGTACTAGTGTGTACTGTGTGGAGATAGAGCTGCAACAGGGTGCATCAAAGTCCTCCTCTTGGAAGGATCTAAAGAAAATGCTTTGTGGGTTGTTTTTTTTTTTTTCTTTTTCATTTATTTAGTTTAAAAAGAATAGGAAGCTATGATATCTCATCTCTGTTCCCATTTTTCAATTTGAGAGAGTAATAACTCAGAAATCCTGAGTCCTTGAACTTTTTGC